>WNWK01029235.1:0-24608 GCA_009830355.1 Cherax destructor | reverse complement strand
TAAACTCCTTCTTCTCTCCAATAACTCAATATCCTCCCTAGAGAGACAGTAAACACCTTCATCTCTCCACTGACTCAATATCCTCCCCTAGAGAGACAGTAAACACCTTCATCTCTCCACTGACTCAATATCCTCCCCTAGAGAGACAGTAAACACCTTCATCTCTCCACTGACTCAATATCCTCCCCTAGAGAGACAGTAAACTCCTTCATCTCTCCACTGACTCAATATCCTCCCCTAGAGAGACAGTAAACACCTTCATCTCTCCACTGACTCAATATCCTCCCCTAGAGAGACAGTAAACTCCTTCATCTCTCTACTGACTCAATATCCTCCCCTAGAGAGACAGTAAACTCCACTGACTCAATATCCTCCCTAAGAGAGACAGTGAACTAGTTTTTTCTTAGAAATTCACTGTCAAAATGCAAATTACAACTGGTGATAAATGGTTTAGATAACCGACAAGTTGAAGAATAAGACTTGTGTAACATTTGGGAATCTTGAGTGAGGAAACGCTTCGCCAGCCAGTGGCTTCTTCAGTCCTATACAGAGAAGAACAGTAAAAGATCGGGAGGAGTTTGAGGTAATCAGTCGCTCAGCATAGAGACGATGTGTTCAGCCCATCAGCCTTGAAGAAAGTACATCATATGCTGTACTTTCTTCAAAGTACTATACTTTCTTCAAAGCACTGTACTTTCTTCAAAGTACTGTATTTTCTTCAAAGTACTGTACTTTCTTCAAAGTACTGTACTTTCTTCAAAGTACTGTACTTTCTTCAAAGTACTGTACTTTCTTCAAAGTACTGTACTTTCTTCAAAGTACTGTACTTTCTTCAAAGTAGTGTACTTTCTTCAAAGTACTGTACTTTCTTCAAATTACTGTACTTTCTTCAAAGTACTGTACTTTCTTCAAAGTACTGTACTTTCTTCAAAGTACTGTACTTTCTTCAAAGTACTGTACTTTCTTCAAATTACTGTACTTTCTTCAAAGTACTGTACTTTCTTCAAAGTACTGTACTTTCTTCAAAGTACTGTACTTTCTTCAAAGTACTGTATTTTCTTCAAAGTACTGTACTTTCTTCAAAGTACTGTATTTTCTTCAAAGTACTGTATTTTCTTCAAAGTACTGTACTTTCTTCAAAGTACTGTACTTTCTTCAAAGTACTGTACTTTCTTCAAAGTACTGTACTCTCTTCAAAGGACTGTACTTTCTTCAAAGGACTGTACTTTCTTCAAAGGACTGTACTTTCTTCAAAGGACTGTACTTTCTTCAAAGTACTGTACTTTCTTCAAAGGACTGTACTTTCTTCAAGTTTGATGGACTGAACACATCGACTCCAGGCTGGGGGACTGATTGCCTCAAACTCCTTCTGTTCTTTCACCTTTCTTCTTTGTATAGGACTGAAGAAGTCACTGGCTGGCGAAACGTTTCCTCAGTGAAGATTCCCAAAAGTTTGAAAAGTGTCTCGATCTACAACTCATCTTCTTGAATGAGCTGAGTTTGGTAGCGCAAGTACAAGCTTTTCAAGTATGTGGATACATGTTGTGGATACATGTTGTGGATACATGTTATGGATACATGTTGTGGATACATGTTGTGGATACATGTTGTGGATACATGTTGTGGATACATGTTGTGGATACATGTTGTGGATACATGTTGTGGATACATGTTGTGGATATATGTTGTGGATGCATGTTATGGATACATGTTGTGGATACATATTGTGGATACATGTTGTGGATACATGTTGTGGATGCATGTTATGGATACATGTTGTGGATACATATTGTAGATACATGTTGTGGATACATGTTGTGGATGCATGTTATGGATACATGTTGTGGATACATGTTGTGGATACATGTTGTGGATACATGTTGTGGATACATGTTGTGGATGCATGTTATGGATACATGTTGTGGATACATGTTGTGGATACATGTTGTGGATGCATGTTGTGGATACATGTTGTGGATGCATGTTATGGATACATGTTGTGGATACATATTGTGGATACATGTTGTGGATACATGTGGATACATGTTGTGGATGCATGTTATGGATACATGTTGTAGATACATATTGTGGATACATGTTGTGGATACATGTTGTGGATACATGTTGTGGATACATATTGTGGATACATATTGTGGATACATGTTGTGGATACATATTGTGGATACATGTTGTGGATACATGTTGTGGATACATGTTGTGGATACATGTTGTGGATACATGTGGATACATGTTGTGGATACATATTGTGGATACATGTTGTGTATACATGTTGTGGATACATATTGTGGATACATGTTGTGGATACATATTGTGGATATATGTTGTGGATACATGTTTTGGATACATGTTGTGGATACATATTGTGGATACATGTTGTGGATACATGTTGTGGATGCATGTTATGGATACATGTTGTGGATACATGTTGTGGATACATGTTGTGGATACATGTTGTGGATACATGTTGTGGATACATGTTGTGGATACATATTGTGGATACATGTTGTGGATACATGTTGTGGATACATGTTGTGGATACATGTTGTGGATACATGTTGTGGATACATATTGTGGATACATGTTGTGGATACATATTGTGGATACATGTTGTGGATACATATTGTGGATACATGTTGTGGATACATATTGTGGATACATGTTGTGGATACATATTGTGGATACATGTTGTGGATACATGTTGTGGATACATATTGTGGATACATGTTGTGGATGCATGTTATGGATACATGTTGTGGATACATGTTGTGGATACATGTTGAGGATACATGTTGTGGATACATGTTGTGGATACATGTTGTGGATACATGTTGTGGATGCATGTTATGGATACATGTTGTGGATACATGCATTGTAACGATCACACAGTGATCGAGGCTTTGTTAACAAATGGAGTGAAAGATACATAGATGTTATGGATGCATCCAAGTGTGTGACACTTTGTTTACATACTGAAGAGTATCTCTTAATGTGTGTATACTGAACGCAAGAGTGTATGTTAACAAGGGGAAGATGTTTATATATATGTATATATATGAAGGTATATATATATTAATTATATTAAATTGATTAGCTATCAAATATACAATTATTGTTTACATTAATTATATTTTATTTAAGAAGTATAAGTCATATAAAAATTATTATTTTATAAGAATTTTTATAAATATAAAATAAAATTTTAAAAATGCTGTGTAGTCGGTAAGTTTTAAACCCAATTAACCAACCTAATTAACATTTATTTCAACCAGTCGGTATATATTTATTGAGTGTATATGATATGCTACGTTTGAAGCCTATCGACTACACGAGGATTAAGGCTGCATGAAGCCTGTAAACCAGGTCAAGTATACTATTTTAATCTTATACACAGCGTATATACAGTGTATATACACAGCGTATATACACAGCGTATATACACAGTGTATATACACAGTGTATATACACAGCGTATATACACAGTGTATATACACAGCGTATATACACAGTGTATATACACAGTGTATATACACAGCGTATATACACAGTGTATATACACAGCGTATATACAGTGTATATACACAGCGTATATACACAGCGTATATACACAGTGTATATACACAGCGTATATACAGTGTATATACACAGCGTATATACACAGCGTATATACACAGTGTATATACACAGCGTATATACAGTGTATATACACAGCGTATATACACAGCGTATATACACAGTGTATATACACAGTGTATATACACAGCGTATATACAGTGTATATACACAGCGTATATACACAGCGTATATACACAGTGTATATACACAGCGTATATACAGTGTATATACACACTGAAATATATACACATCTGTGTGTATGCACCTCTCAGAATTATACTGATGCTTCGTAGTTAATATCACCAATGATGATATATTAAATATTTTGTCCTATAATATATATTAATCGATTAAATATTATTTTTTTATATTAGAAGTAAGTAGGTGATTATTTATACCTAGTTGTTATAACTTAATATATTTCTAGGAAAGTATTAAAGTCATCCTAACATGAGAAAAGTAGGAAGATAATATTGAAGGTTAGGCTAGGTTGGGTTGTGTTGTGTTTAAGTTAGGTTAGGTTAGGTTGGGTTAGGTTGGGTTGTGTTGTGTTTAAGTTAGGTTAGGTTAGGTTGGGTTGTGTTGTGTTTAAGTTAGGTTAGGTTAGGTTGGGTTGGGTTGGGTTGGGTTTAAGTTAGGTTAGGTTAGGTTGGGTTGGGTTGGGTTGTGTTGTGTTGTGTTTAAGTTAGGTTAGGCTAGGTTGGGTTGGGTTGGGTTGGGTTGGGTTGGGTTGGGTTGAGTTGGGTTGGGTTGTGTTGAGGTTAGGTTAGGTTAGGTTAGGTAATGTTTGTCAGGAAACAAGAAGTGTTTCCTGACGCTGGTCTTAGTCATATGATGACCCACAGCTGGAGGTTTTGATCAACTGACCGAGGCCTTCCACTGGCTTACCCCTCCACCCCTTTAAAAATTAAGTTATATTGTAAATAATACTGGAATCTTTCAGGATAAAAATAATTATATAGCACACTGAAAATTTAATTTCCATTACAGGGATTAAAATATTCTTGACTGGTGGTGAACAAGTGACACGTGTAGCCGATAGGCTTCAAACCACCGACCTGGGGAACAAAAATACCATCCGAGAAAATATTATTTAGCTATGACGAAAAAAATATCATCACGTCTGAAAGGCGATATTTTTTTTATAAATATTTGAAAAAAAAGTTTATCTTTATAATTCCTGGGAAACAGAATTATTGAATCTACAATATTTTTCAAGAGAAACCACAAAACGGCAGGAAAATATATATATAAATAAATATTCTTATTTATGTCGCTCTTACACGGTGTGTGTACTCGCCTAGTTGTGGTTGCAGGGGTCGATTCACAGCTCCTGGCCCCGCCTCGTCACTGGTCGCTATTAGGTCACTCTTCTTCCTCCATGAGCTTTATCATACCTCTTCTTAAAGTTATGTATGGATCCTGCCTCCACTACATCACTTCCCAGGCTATTCCACTTCCCGACCACTCTGTGACTGAAGAAATACTTCCTAACATCCCTGTGATTCATCTGAGTCTTCAACTTGAAACTGTGTCCCCTTGTTGCTGTGTCCCATCTCTGGAACATCCTGTCTCTGTCCACCTTGTCGATTCCTCTCAGTATTTTATATGTTATCATATCCCTTCCCCCCTATCTCTCCTGTTCCAGTGTCGTCAGATCGATTTCCCTTAACCTCTCCTCGTAAGACATACCTCTTAGCTCCGGGACTAGTCTTGTTGCAAACCTTTGCACTTTCTCTAATTTCCTTACGTGCTTGGCCAGGTGTGGGTTCCAAACTGGTGCTGCATACTCCAATACAGGCCTAACGTACACGATGTACAGGGTCCTGAACGATTTCTTATTGGGATGTCGGAATGCTGTTCTTAGGTTTGCCAGGCGCCCATATGCTGCAGCATTTATTTGGTTGATGTGCGCCTCAGGAGATGTGCTCGGTGTTATACTCACCCTAAGATCCTTTTCCTTGAGTGAGGTTTGTAGTCTCTGGCCCCTTCGACTGTACTCCGTTTGCGGTCTTCTGTGCCCTTCCCCAATCTTCATGACTTTGCACTTGGTGGGGTTGAACTCCAGGAGCCAATTGCTGGACAAGTCCTGCAGCCTGTCCAGATCTCTTTGTAGTTCTGCCTGGTCCTCCGATTGAATTCTTTTCATCAACTTCACATCATCTGCAAACAGGGACACTTCAGAGTCCATTCCTTCCGTCATGTCTTTCACAAATACCAGAAACAGCACCTGTCCCAGGACTGACCCCTGTGGAACCCCACTCGTCACCAGCGCCCACTCTGACACCTCGTCACGTACCATGACTCGCTGTTGTCTTCCCGACAGGTATTCTCTGATCCATTGCAGCGCCTTCCCTGTGTGTGTGTACTCACCTATTTGTGGTTGCAGGGGTCGGACTCAGTTCCTGGCCCCACCTCTTCACTGGTCGTTACACTTTCATAATAAGATGGCAAATATAAGTTAAATTATAATTAGAAAGTGTAGAGATAATTAAGGTATGTCAAGATGTAATGAAATGTAACGTGAGGATAATTAAGACGTGAGGATAATTAAGACGTGAGGATAATTAAGACGTGAGGATAATTAAGACGTGAGGATAATTAAGACGTGAGGATAATTAAGACGTGAGGATAATTAAGACGTGAGGATAATTAAGACGTGAGGATAATTAAGACGTGAGGATAATTAAGACGTGAGGATAATTAAGACGTGAGGATAATAAAGACGTGAGGATAATTAAGAGGAGTAGCAACATGAGTGACTCAGCTGAGGGAAGACAACACAGTGATTTAAAATAAGCAATGATAGGTAAACTACGCTGGTGCACATGGCAAGCCAAGAGGCGGGCCCAGGAGCTACAGTTTCACACTGACAAATGAGCTAAGCAATTACATCAAGGTAATTACGCCATTAACCTTCACACATTACAGAAACAATGGCTTCAGCGCCACCGTACACAGCCATTCCTTTAGTGACGTCCCTACCAAATACTGGAGTTTCTGAGTTATAACACAAGAGTGAAGGTTCTTTTATCCCCTTACGGCGCCCCGTGGCCTGGTGGCTACGGTGCCCCGTGGTCTGGTGGCTACAGCGCCCCGTGGTCTGGTGGCTACGGCGCCCCGTGGTCTGGTGGCTACGGTGCCCCGTGGTCTGGTGGCTACGGTGCCCCGTGGTCTGGTGGCTACGGCGCCCCGTGGTCTGGTGGCTACGGCGCCCCGTGGTCTGGTGGCTACGGTGCCTCGTGGTCTGGTGGCTACGGCGCCCCGTGGTCTGGTGGCTACGGCGCCCCGTGGTCTAGTCGCTACGGTGCCCCGTGGTCTGGTGGCTACGGTGCCCCGTGGTCTGGTAGCTACGGTGCCCTGTGGTCTGGTGGCTACGGCGCAACGTGGTCTGGTAACTACGGTGCCCCGTGGTCTGGTGGCTACGGTGCCCCGTGGTCTGGTGGCTACGGTGCCCAGTGGTCTGGTGGCTACGGTGCCCCGTGGTCTGGTGGCTACGGCGCCCCGTGGCCTGGTGGCTACATTGCCCCGTGGTCTGGTGGCTACATCGCCCCGTGGTCTGGTGGCTACGGTGCCCCGTGGTCTGGTAGCTACGGTGCCCCGTGGTCTGGTGGCTACGGTGCCCCGTGGTCTGGTGGCTACGGTGCCCCGTGGTCTGGTGCTACGGGCACCGTGGTCTGGTGGCTACGGTGCCCCGTGGTCTGGTGGCTACGGTGCCCCGTGGTCTGGTGGCTACGGTGCCCAGTGGTCTGGTGGCTACGGTGCCCCGTGGTCTGGTGGCTACGGCGCCCCGTGGCCTGGTGGCTACATTGCCCCGTGGTCTGGTGGCTACGGCGCCCCGTGGTCTGGTGGCTACGGTGCCCCGTGGTCTGGTAGCTACGATGCCCAGTGGACTGGTGGCTACGGTGCCCCGTGGTCTGGTGGCTACGGTGCCCCGTGGTCTGGTGGCTACGGTGCCCCGTGGTCTGGTGGCTACGGTGCCCCGTGGCCTGGTGGCTACGGTGCCCCGTGGCCTGGTGGCTACGGCGCCCCGTGGTCTGGTGGCTACGGTGCCCCGTGGTCTGGTGGCTACGGTGCCCCGTGGTCTGGTAGCTACGGTGCCCCGTGGTCTGGTGGCTACGGCGCCCCGTGGTCTGGTGGCTACGGTGCCCCGTGGTCTGGTGGCTACGGTGCCCCGTGGTCTGGTGGCTACGGTGCCCCGTGGTCTGGTGGCTACGGCGCCCCGTGGTCTGGTGGCTACGGTGCCCCGTGGTCTGGTGGCTACGGTGCCCCGTGGTCTGGTGGCTACGGCGCCCCGTGGCCTGGTGGCTACGGCGCCCCGTGGTCTGGTGGCTACGGTGCCCCGTGGTCTGGTGGCTACGGTGCCCCGTGGTCTGGTGGCTACGGTGCCCCGTGGTCTGGTAGCTACGGTGCCCCGTGGCCTGGTGGCTACGGTGACCGTGGTCTGGTGGCTACGGTGCCCCGTGGTCTGGTGGCTACGGTGCCCCGTGGTCTGGTGGCTACGGTGCCCCGTGGCCTGGTGGCTACGGTGCCCCGTGGTCTGGTGGCTACGGTGCCCCATGGTCTGGTGGCTACGGTGCCCCGTGGTCTGGTGGCTACGGTGCCCCGTGGTCTGGTGGCTACGGTGCCCCGTGGTCTGGTGGCTACGGTGCCCCGTGGTCTGGTGGCTACGGTGCCCCGTGGCCTGGTGGCTACGGTGCCCCGTGGTCTGGTGGCTACGGTGCCCCGTGGTCTGGTGGCTACGGTGCCCCGTGGCCTGGTGGCTACGGTGCCCCGTGGAGGGTGGCTACGGTGCCCCGTGGTCTGGTGGTTACGGTGCCCCGTGGTCTGGTGGCTACGGTGCCCCGTGGCCTGGTGGCTTCGGTGCCCCGTGGCCTGGTGGCTAAAGCTCTCGCTTCACACGGTGAGGGTAGAAACACGGGGCGTGTTTCTTTAAACCGGTTGTCTATGTTCACCCATCAGTAAAATGGGTACCTGGGTGTTAGTGGACTGGTGTGCGTCGCATCCTGGGACAAAACTGACCTAATTTGCGGGAAATGTTCAGCATAACAAGGGACTTTCTATATAATAGTATGTCATTGGTGTCAGCTAGGCCTGTATACCTTGTACATGTACTTGTAGACATAGTATAGATATTATTATTATTATTACTCTTCAAATATCCCCTCTCTGAGCTCGTCCCTCCACCCCTTCCCTAGCTGCTCCTACCCCTCTCTTCCCCTTAGATCATCAAGACCCCCTCCCCTCTACAACGCTTGTCCTGAATTTTGGTATGAGTACATGGGTGTGAGTGAAGAATCATGGGTGTGGGCGCCCATGATCATACGCCGCCCACACCAAGGTTGTGTTGTGGGGTTCTCCCGTCAGCCCCAAGGCTCGTACTCAACCCTGAAATAAACGAGGTCATTTTTAACAGCCTTTACCAAGCATAACACATACTGTGACACTGTTATCTCCCTTATGCTGTCTCTTCTTTCCTTCACCCTGTCTCCTCTCTTATTTATACTGTCTCTTCTCTTATTTATGCTGTCTCTTCTCTCACTCATGCTGTCTCTCCCTCCCTCACCCTGTTTTCCCTTCGTTCTTCGTCTCAGTTAAGTCATTATGTTTTTGTTATCCTGAGAGTCCCTGCAGTAAATTTTTTCATTATTATTTATAACCTACTTTCACATTAAGAAAGAAATATACTAGTTAGTTAGTTCAGACTCTCAGGTAAGGACCCACTAGGGGCGAAGGGGAAGTGGGGACAGAAGAAGAATAGCCGGTGAGAGGAAGAGCTTAAGAAGAAGAGACAGAGTCAGGACTAAACCCAACAGTCTAACTACTCCTTACACATTATTTAATAATATTTTCTTACAAATATTTTTTTCATTATTTATATTTAGGTTACATAAAGTTATGTTACTTTATATTATACTTGATTAGGGTGAATAGTTTAGCATAGACTACTCAAAGTTATTTAAAGTTTACATTTTACCCATAAACGGGAAAAATTATAAAAAGGCTGGTCACACGTCTGGCAGTGCAGTAACTCAGCAACACCAGAAGAAGTATAAATTTGCACGTGTCACTGGTCTGTTGTGTACACGGTTGTCACTGGTCTGTCGTGTACACGGTTCTTGCTGTCTTGTCAGCGCGTTTACACTGCTATATGGGTTCATCTACGGCTGATTAACCCGGGTAAGGGAGGTAGAGGTTGGGTGGAATCCGTTCTATATTTTGGTTGTTGGTTGGGAGTCGCTCTTTGGTTACAGGAAGAGATCCATAGAAGAAAGTTGTGATAATGCTGATATGATGCTATGTTACTAATGGGTCGTTATTATTGTGAGAAATTACCTGCACAAGGTTTGCAGGGGTATTACCTGAATTATTACATGTAAGTAATTTGGGTGCGGTAAGTGGGACTTAGTCACAGTAGGTCGCAGGACTGTCACTCCTTTAATCCCCACTCCTTCACCACTCACAAAAAAGCTTGACCTGATATTAAATTAATAATTACAATATTAAACATTAATACCAATAATGGTAAATTATAAAATAGTGTGGACTGAATATAATTTTAGGACCTGACTGTTAGAAATGGTTAATAGGAATATTTTTAGAGAGACTAGGATAGGTTTTCTCCTAACCATATCATTAGAACAATAAATTTTATACACATTAACTTACCATTTGTCACAGGAAGACTTATTGCTGGTGGAACACACACCCTAGCACCTACCTGACACAGACCCTACACTGGCCAGCGAGAGAGCTAAATGAAAGAACTAATGACGTATATACTTTATGTGCTGCATGGCAACGCCTTATTATCTCCACTATCACCACCTAATTCTAGTACATAATAATTATAGTCTGAGGCCGATCCATTCAATTATGGCCTCGATGATGCTGGATTACTAGACGATTTCACCCCAACCAGTGCTCACACATTAATTCATTATGGCGTCCTCCTCCCCTTGAATCACTCCGCGGCCGCTGCACACCCTCCTTCACACAAAATTTCTTGAAGGGTCAAATCAGCATCACATTTTAATACACACTTATTGTATAAGCAACAGAAGTCCAAAAGTTATTTTACAGCTCTATACATCACTAGTGAGACCTCATTTGGATTATGCAGCTCAGTTTTGGTCTCCTTACTACAGGATGGATATAGATTCATTGGAGAACATACAAAGAAGAATGACTAAAATGATTTACAGTATAAGAAATCTCCCGTATGAAGATAGACTTAGAGCATTGAATCTCCACTCTATGGAGAGACGTAGAATGAGGGGAGATATCATCGAGGTGTACAAGTGGATGATGGGCATAAACAAAGGAGATATTAATAAAATACTTAGGATATCGAACCAAGTAAGAACCAGAAATAACGGATTTAAATTGGATAAATTTAGATTTAGAAAGGACATAGGCAAGTACTGGTTTTCGAACAGAGTTGTAGATGCGTGGAACAATCTTCCGATTAGAGTGATAGAGGCTAGGACCTTGGGTGGCTTTAAAAAGAGATTGGACAAATATATGAGTGGGAGGGGTTGGGTTTGATTAGTGTCGTGAGTACAGGAGTAAATTCTTAGGTAGTGGTGGTTTTGATAAGGACCTGCCTTGTATGGGCCAGTAGGCCTTCTGCAGTGTTCCTCCATTCTTATGTTCTTATGTTAATTCATATTTACACTTGCTGAATTTAGGAAAATAAAAAAATCCACAATTATTATCGCTGGTGGTAGGTGGGATGGTGGGTAGGTGTGAGGGTGGGTAGGTGTGAGGGTGGGTAGGTGTGAGGGTGGGTAGGTGTGAGGGTGTAAGATGGTTCCTTGTAGGAGAGTGGTTGTGCCCTAGCAATTAAATGGGTTGCCGCTCTCGTTGACGTGTTCATTTAGTTGAAATCAAATACTTGGTTAACTGAAAAGCTGTTATCCCCACTCAGCTCATTTCGAGGCTTTGGACTGCCAAGTCTACCTCAGCTCGTCCATAGGCTAAGAGCTGCTGTCCTACGTCATCTCATTTACAAGCAAAGACTTATCTTACCTCGGCTCATTTGCTGGCAAAGAGCTGTTACCTTAGCTCAGTAAGAGGCTAAGACATGTTATCCAACCTCAGATCATTTACAGACCAAGAACTGTTGTTCTGCCTGAACTCAATAACAAGCTTAGAACTGTTGTTGTCCTGCCTGAACTCATTAACAAGCTTAGAACTGTTGTTGTCCTGCCTGAACTCATTAACAAGCTTAGAACTGTTGTTGTCCTGCCTGAACTCTTTAACAAGCTTAGAACTGTTGTTATCCTGCCTGAACTCTTTAACAAGCTTAGAACTGTTGTTGTCCTGCCTGAACTAAATAACAAGCTTAGAACTGTTGTTGTCCTGCCTGAACTCTTTAACAAGCTTAGAACTGTTGTTGTCCTGCCTGAACTCATTAACAAGCTTAGAACTGTTGTTGTCCTGCCTGAACTCTTTAACAAGCTTAGAACTGTTGTTATCCTGCCTGAACTCATTAACAAGCTTAGAACTGTTGTTGTCCTGCCTGAACTCTTTAACAAGCTTAGAACTGTTGTTATCCTGCCTGAACTCTTTAACAAGCTTAGAACTGTTGTTGTCCTGCCTGAACTCTTTAACAAGCTTAGAACTGTTGTTATCCTATCTGAACTCTTTAACAAGCTTAGAACTGTTGTTGTCCTGCCTGAACTCTTTAACAAGCTTAGAACTGTTGTTGTCCTGCCTGAACTCATTAACAAGCTTAGAACTGTTGTTATCCTGCCTGAACTCTTTAACAAGCTTAGAACTGTTGTTGTCCTGCCTGAACTCTTTAACAAGCTTAGAACTGTTGTTATCCTGCCTGAACTCTTTAACAAGCTTAGAACTGTTGTTGTCCTGCCTGAACTCTTTAACAAGCTTAGAACTGTTGTTGTCCTGCCTGAACTCATTAACAAGCTTAGAACTGTTGTTATCCTGCCTGAACTCTTTACCAAGCTTAGAACTGTTGTTGTCCTGCCTGAACTCAATAACAAGCTTAGAACTGTTGTTGTCCTGCCTGAACTCTTTAACAAGCTTAGAACTGTTGTTATCCTGCCTGAACTCTTTAACAAGCTTAGAACTGTTGTTATCCTGCCTGAACTCATTAACAAGCTTAGAACTGTTGTTATCCTGCCTGAACTCATTAACAAGCTTAGAACTTGTTATCCTGCCTGAGTTCATTTACAATTTCGCTAATTGAATTTTGGACTCTTAAAAAACAACGTGACTGTTTTGAGATGATTCAGGATTTCAATACATCTTTAAAGATCAGTATTTGACAATGATTATATTATTTAATATAAACTTACATGCACAAATAATACTGGGTTCTAGACAAGCCTTTTAATACGATGGTAATTTTATAGACTACGAGCCAGATTCTAATAATTTTTTGGCATCAAAATCAACAAAACCTAAAAAGATAAAACCATTTTTTATTTTTTTTGCTTAAATTAGTTACCCGAGGTAATATATCGAATCACCCACCCCGTCAACCCACCCCTCTACCCTGTCAACCCACCGTCTACCCTGTAAGCCCACCCCTCCACCTGTCAACCCACCCCTCCACCTGTCAACCCACCCTCCAGCTGTCAACCCACCCCTCCAGCTGTCAACCCACCCCTCCACCTGACAACCCACCCTCCAGCTGTCAACCCACCCTCCACCTGTCAACCCACCCTCCAGCTGTCAACCCACCCCTCCAGCTGTCAACCCACCCCTCCACCTGTCAACCCACCCCTCCAGCTGTCAACCCACCCTCCACCTGTCAACCCACCCCTCCACCTGTCAACCCACCCTCCAGCTGTCAACCCACCCTCCACCTGTCAGCCCACCCTCCACCTGTCAGCCCACCCACCTGACCACTCAAGGTCACTTAACTTTCGGCACAACGCAAGAAGTGGTCTAGGTGTAAACATCGCTCTGGGTCATTTAGTCCATCAACGTAATATTATGTGAGTGCTTTGTGTCGGCCAGAGAGCTGAGTGGACGTGTGGTAATGACTGTCTTAACCGTGTACGTACGTGGCTGTCAGGCTGGTCACTCACTGCTGACTTGCAACCAGGCACTGGTTGTGGGTGGGGCTTTCTACGTTGGTTGAGGGTGGGGCTTTGTACTTTTATTGTGGGTGGGGATTTGTACTTTGGTTGTGGGTGGGGATTTGTACTTTTGTTGTGGGTGGGGATTTGTACTTTGGTTGTGGGTGGGGATTTATACTTTGGTTGTGGGTGGGGATTTGTACTTTGGTTGTATGTGGGGATTTGTACTTTGGTTGTGGGTGGGGCTTTGTACTTTGGTTGTGGGTGGGGCTTTGTACTTTGTTTGTTGGTGGGGATTTGTACTTTGGTTGTGGGTGGGGCTTTGTACTTTGGTTGTGGGTGGGGCTTTGTACTTTGATTGTGGGTGGGGCTTTGTACGTTGGTTGTGGGTGGGGCTTTGTACTTTGTTTGTTGGTGGGGATTTGTACTTTGGTTGTGGGTGGGGCTTTGTACTTTGGTTGTGGGTGGGGCTTTTTACTTTGGTTGTGGGCGGGGCTTTGTACTTTGTTTGTTGGTGGGGATTTGTACTTTGGTTGTGGGTGGGGATTTGTACTTTGGTTGTGGGTGGGGATTTGTACTTTGGTTGTGGGTGGGGCTTTGTACTTTGTTTGTTAATGGGGATTTGTACTTTGGTTGCGGGTGGGGCTTTCTACGTTGGTTGACGGTGGGGCTTTGTACTTTAGTTGTGGGTGGGGCTTTGTACTTTGGTTGTGGGTGGGGCTTTGTACTTTGGTTGTGGGTGGGGCTTTGTAATTTGGTTGTGGGTGGGGCTTTGTACTTTGTTTGTTGGTGGGGATATGTACTTTGGTTGTGGGTGGGGCTTTGTACTTTTGTTGTGGGTGGGGATTTGTACTTTGGTTGTGGGTGGGGATTTGTACTTTGGTTGTTGGTGGGGATTTGTACTTTGGTTGTGGGTGGGGATTTGTACTTTGGTTGTAAGTGGGGCTTTGTACTTTGTTTGTTGGTGAGGATTTGTACTTTGGTTGTGGGTGGGGCTTTGTACTTTGGTTGTGGGTGGGGCTTTGTAATTTGTTTGTTGGTGGGGATTTGTACTTTGGTTGTGGGTGGGGCTTTGTACTTTGTTGGTGGGGATTTGTACTTTGGTTTGTGTTGGTGGGGTTTGTACTTTGGTTGTGGGTGGGGCTTTGTACTTTGTTGTGGGGATTTGTACTTGGTTGTGGGTGGCTTTGTACTTTGGTTTGTTTGGGTGTGGGATTTGTACTTTGGTTGTGGGTGGGGCTTTGTACTTTGTTTGTGGTGGGATTTGTACTTTGGTTGTGGGTGGGGATTTGTACTTTGGTTGTGGGTGGGGCTTTGTACTTTGGTTGTGGGTGGGGCTTTGTACTTTGGTTGTTGGTGGGGATTTGTACTTTGGTTGTGGGTGGGGATTTGTACTTTGGTTGTGGGTGGGGATTTGTACTTTGGTTGTGGGTCTGGATTTGTACTTTGGTTGTTGGTGGGGATTTGTACTTTGGTTGTTGGTGGGCTTTGTATTTTGGTTGTTGGTGGGGATTTGTACTTTGTTGTGGGTGGGGTTTGTACTTTGGTTGTTGGTGGGCTTTGTACTTTGGTTGTTGGTGGGGATTTGTACTTTGGTTGTGGGTGGGGATTTGTACTTTGGTTGTGGGTTGGGCTTTGACTTTGTTGTGGGTGGGGCTTTGTACTTTGTTGTGGGTGGGGATTTGTACTTTGGTTGTGGGTGGGGCTTTGTACTTTGGTTGTGGGTGGGGCTTTGTACTTTGGTTGTGGGTGGGGCTTTGTACTTTGGTTATGGGTGGGGATTTGTACTTTGGTTGTGGGTGGGGATTTGTACTTTGGTTGTGGGTGGGGATTTGTACTTTGGTTGTGGGTGGGGCTTTGTACTTTGGTTGTGGGTGGGGCTTTGTACTTTGGTTGTGGGTGGGGCTTTGTACTTTGGTTTTGGTGGGATTGTACTTTGGTTGTGGGTGGGGATTTGTACTTTGGCTGTGGGTGGGGATTTGTACTTTGGTTGTGGGTGGGGCTTTGTACTTTGTTGTGGGTGGGGATTTGTACTTTGGTTGTGGGTGGGGATTTCTACTTTAGTTTTTGGTAAGTATTTCTAGCTCCCCCACCCCTCTCCTACCTTCAAGCTCTCCCCACCCCTCTCCTACCTTTTGCTCTCCCCACCCCTCCCCTACTTTCAAGCTCTCCCCACCCCTCTCCTACCTTCCAGCTCCCCCACCCCTTTCCTACCTTCAAGCTCTCCCCACCCCTCTGCCTACCTTCTTGCTCCCCACCCCTCTCCTACCTTCAAGCTTCCCCACCCCTCTCTACCTTCTTGCTCTCCCCACCCCTTCCTACTTTGCTCTCCCCACCTCTCCTATCTTCTAGGTCCCCCACCCTATCCAACCTTCAAGCTCTCCCCACCCCTCCTACCTCTAGCTCTCCCCACCCTCTCCTACCTTCAAGCTCCCACACCCCTCTCTACCTTCATAGCTTGTCTCCCACCTCTCCTACCTTCTTGCTCTCCCCACCCGCTCTCCTGTACCTTCATAAGCTCTCCCCACCCCTCTCCTACCTTCAGCTCTCCCCACCCCTCTCCTACCTTCAAGCTCCCCACCCTCTCCTACCTTCAAGCTATCTCCACCCCTCTCCTACCTTCTTTGCTCTCCCCACCCCTTCTTCCTCACCTCTCCCTTCAAGCTCTCCCCACCCCTCTCCTACCTTCAAGCTCTCCCCACCCCTCTCCTACCTTCTAGCTCCCCACCCTCTCCTACCTTCTTTCTCTCCACCCCTTCCTACCTTCTAGCTCTCCCCACCCTCTCCTACTTCAGTCTCCCACCCTCACCTTCTAGCTCCCCCACCCCTCTCCTACCTTCTAGTTCTCCCACCCTCCTACCTTCAACTCCTCTCACCCTTTCCTACCTCAGGTCTCCCACCCCTACCTTCTAGCTCTCCCACCCCTCTCCTACCTTCTAGTTCTCCCACCCTTCTCCTACCTTCAGCTCCCCACCCTCTCCTACCTTCTAGCTCTCCACCCTCTCCACCTTCTAGCTCCCCATCCCTCTTCTACCTTGTACTTCCACCCTCCTATCTTCAGCTCCCCACCCCTCCTAAGTCCCCACCTTACCTTCTAGCTCCACCCTCTCCTTCTAGCTCTCCCACGACTCTCCTACCTTCTAGCTCCCCACCCTCTCCTACCTTCAAGCTCCCCACCTTTCTCCTACCTTCTAGCTCTCCCCACCCCTCTCCTACCTTCTAGCTCTCCCCACCTCTTTCGTACCTTCTAGCTCTCCCCACCTCTCTCCTACCTTCAATCTCTCCCCACGACTCTCCTACCTTCTAGCTCCCCACCCTCTTCTACCTTCTAGCTCCCCCACCCCTCTCCTACCTTCTAGCTCCCCACCTCTCTCCTAACTTCTATCTCCCCACCCCTGTCCTATATTCTCGCTCTCCCACCCCTATCTTACCTTCTAGCTCCCCGACCCTCTCCTTCCTTCTAGCTCTCCCCACCCTCTTCTACCTTCTAGCTCCCCACCCTCTAATACCTTCTACCTCACCCAACCTCTCTCCTAACTTCTATCTCCCCCACCCCTGTCCTATATTCTCGCTCTTCCCACCCTCTCCTACCTTCTAGCTCTCCCCACCCTCTCTTACCTTCAAACTCTCCCCACCTTTCTCCTACCTTCTCGCTCTTCCCACCTTCTAGCTCCCCACCCTCTTCTACCTTCTAGCTCCCCACCCCTCTCCTACCTTCTAGCTCCCCACCCCTCTCCTACCTTCTAGCTCCCCCCCCTCTCCTACCTTCTAGCTCCCCACCTCTTTCCTACCTTCACGATCTCCCCACCCTCTCCTACCTTCACGATCTCCCCACCCCTCTCCTATCTTCACGATCTCCCCACCCCTCTCCTACCGTCACGATCTCCATACCCTCTCCTACCTTCACGATCTCCCCACCCTCTCCTACCTTCACGATCTCCCCACCCTCTCCTACCTTCACGATCTCCACACCCTCTCCTACCTTCTAGCTCCCCACCCCTCTCCTACCTTCTAGCTCCCCACCTCTTTCCTACCTTCACGATCTCCCCACCCCTCTCCTACCTTCACGATCTCCCCCTCTCCTACCTTCACGATCTCCCCACCCCTCTCCTACCTTCACAATCTCCCCACCCTCTCCTACCTTCACGATCTCCCCACCCCTCTCCTACCTTCACGATCTCCACACCCCTCGCCTACCTTCACAATCTCCCCACCCCTCTCCTACCTTCACAATCTCCCCACCACTCTCCTACCTTCACGATCTCCCCACCCCTCTCCTACCTTCACGATCTCCCCACCCCTCTCCTACCTTCACGATCTCCCCCCCCTCCCTACCTTCACAATCTCCCCACCCCTCTCTACCTTCACGATCTCCCCACCCCTCTCCTACCTTCACGATCTCCCCACCCCTCTCCTACCTTCACGATCTCCCCACCCTCTCCTACCTTCACGATGTCCCCACCCCTCTCCTACCTTCACGATCTCCCCACCCCTCTCCTACCTTCACGATCTCCCCACCCCTCTCCTACCTTCACGATCTCCCCACCCTCTCCTACCTTCACGATCTCCCCACCCCTCTCCTACCTTCACGATCTCCCCACCCCCTCCACTACAAGTAAGAACATACGCGTAGAAAAATGCGTATACATTTAATTTGGGCGTAAGTGTAAGGGCGTAATTGAAAAAAATCATGGGTGTGGGCGTGGGTGTGAGAACCCTACACGACGCCCACACCAAGGTCGTGTTGTGGTGGTCGCAGGCTGGTACTCAACCCTGAAATAAACGCTCTCTTTTTAACACCCTTTAACAAGCATAACACACATTGTAACACACTCTTTCCCTCACCCAGACGTTTCCACCTTCACCCAGGTGTTTCCACCCTCACCCAGATGTTTCCACCCTCACCAAGGTGTTCCTACCTTCATCCAGGTGTTTCCACCCTCACCCAGGTGTTTCCACCCTCACCCAGGTGTTTCCACCCTCACCCAGGTGTTTCCACCCTCAACCAAGTGTTTCCACCCTCACCCAGGTGTTTCCACCCTCAACCAAGTGTTTCCACCCTCAACCAGGTGTTTCCACCCTCCCACAGATGTTTCCTCCCTCACCCAGGTGTTTCCTCCCTCATCAAGGTGTTTCCACCCTCACCCAGATGTTTCCTCCTTCACGCAGGTGTTTCCACTCTCTCCCAGATGTTTCTTCCCTCACCCTCACTCAGATGTTTCCACCCTCGCCCTCACCCAGATATTTTCTCCCTCACCCAGATGTTTCCTCCCTCACCCAGGTGTTTCCACCCTCAACCAGATGTTTCCTCCCTCACCCAGATGTTTCCTCCCTCACCCAGGTGTTTCCACCCTCAACCAGGTGTTTCCACCCTCCCCCAGATGTTTCCTCCCTCACCCAGGTGTTTCCTCCCTCATCCAGGTGTTTTCACCCTCACCCAGATGTTTCCTCCTTCACGCAGGTGTTTCCACTCTCTCCCAGATGTTTCCTCCCTCAGCCTCACTCAGATGTTTCCACCCTCGCCCTCACCCAGATGTTTCCTCCCTCTCCCAGGTGTTTCCACCCTCCCCCAGATGTTTCCACTCTCGCCCTCACCTATATGTTTCCTCCCTCACCCAGGTATTTCCACCCTCCCCCAGATGTTTTCTTCCTCACCCTCTCTCAGATGTTTCCACCCTCGCCCTCACCCAGGTGTTTCTGCCCTCACCCAGGTGTTTCTGCCCTCACCCAGGTGTTTCCACCCACTCCCACGTGTTTCCACCCTCAATCATGTGTTTCCACCCTAACCCGGTTGTTTCCTCCCTCACCTTCACCCAGATGTTTCCTCACTCTCCCTCACCGAGATGTTTCCTCATTCACCAAAATGTTTTCACCCTCACCCAGATGTTTTCACCCTCACCCAGATGTTTTCACCCTCACGCATATGTTTTCACCCTCACGCAGATGTTTCCTCCCTCACCCAGATGTTTCCTCACTCTGCCTCACCCAGATGTTTCCTCCCTCTGCCTCACCCAGATGTTCCGCTGGGTATGGCAGCGGAAGGCCTCGGTCAGGCGACCATTATTTGTATGACTCAGAGAAGTAAATATTACCATTATCAATGGCACTGTTGTGGTCCATGAAGGTGAGATCTTCTGACATTATCACTCCCAGGTCCTTCGCATAAGTCTTTCGATGTATTGTATGGTTAGAATTTGTTTATACTCTGTTCTGACTTTTATTTCCTCCAGTTACCCATAGTGGAGTAACTGATATGATGTCCCCGTTCACCACCACATCATCATCTGCGGAGCACTCCAAGGTTTGTTTATGTCCGAGGTTTGTTTATGTCCAAGGTTTGTTTATGTCCGCGAGGACACTCAGTGTCTTCAACTGATGACACTCATGATAAATATAGTATCGTCTGCGAAGGATGACACGGTGCTATGGTTTACGTCTCTGTCTATGTCAGATATGAGGATGAGGAATATAATGGGAGAGAGTACTGTATCATCCTGCACCTCACCTATATCCTCCTCATCCTCCTCCTCCCAAAGCTCCTCCCCTCCCTTAAGCTCCTCCCCGCCCCTAAGCTCCTCCCCCTTCCTAAGCTCTCCCACTTCCCTAAGCTCCTCCCCTTATCTAAGCTTCTCATCCCTAAGCTTCTCCCCTTCCTAAACTCCTCTCTCTTCCTAATCTCCTCTCCTTCCCTAAGTTCCTCCCCCTCCCTAAGCTCCTCCCCCTGAGCTTCGCCCCAACCGAAGCTCCTCCCACTTTCTAAGCTCCTCTCCTCCCTTAAGCTCCTCCCTCTTTCTAAGCTCCCCATCCCTAAGCTCCCTCCTTCCCAAGCTCCTCCACCTCCCTAAACTCATCCCCTTCCTAAGCTCCTCCCACTCTATAAGCTCCACCCTCCTCCCTAAGCTCCACCCCTTCCCAGAGCTCGACCCCTCCCTAAGCTCATCCTCCTCCCTAAGCTCCTCCTCGCCCCTAAGCTCCTCCCCTTCTCTAAGCTTCTTCCCTTCCTAAACTCCTCTCCTTCCTAAGTTCCTCCCCCTCCCTAAGCTCCTCCCCCTGAGCTCCGCCCCTACCGAAGCTCCCCCTTCCTAAGCTCCTCCCCTTTCTAAGCTCCTTCCTAAGCTCCTCCCCCTTTCTAAGCTTCCCATCCCTAAGCTTCCCCCTTCCCAAGCTGCTCCCCGTCCCTAAGCTCCTCCCCCTTCCTAAGCTCCTCCCCCTATCTAAACGCCTCCTCCTCCCTAAGCTCCTTCCACAGGTGGAAAATTGTCTATATCCTGAAATATGACGTGTGTACAAGAGTGTGGGTGATGAAGTCATGGGTGTGGGAGTGATCATGGGCGTAAGTGTGGTGGTGGGCGGCCGTAAGAGCCCTACACACGCCGCCCACACCAAGGCTGCGTTGTGGTGGTCTCCAGGCTGCCCCAGGCTGGTACTCAACTCTGAAATATATGATCTCGTTTTTAACACCCTTCAGGCAAGCATAACATACACTATGACACCCTCTCTCCTTCACCCTGTCTCTCTCCCTCACACACTCTCTCCCTCACCCTGTCTCTACTTTGAGAGGTAGTTCTAGGTTGGTGTGTGCCCGACTACTGGGAAGGGGTCAGGGAAAAGGAGGGGGAGGGGAGAAGGAGAAAAGATGGGGGATGGTGTTAGTGATGGTGACTGGGGACTGTGACTGGGGACTGTGACTGGGGACTGTGACTTAGGACTGTGGTTGGGGTTGCATTTGGAAGTGTTCCTCTAAGTTAGGCGCTCTGTCCACCTGGTCCCTGGATAACTGTTCTTCAATATACCCACCAAGTCTTCCCAGAATTCCGCAGCGGCTGTCTCTCCATCACCGTGCTGTCCCGATCCAGGTATATGAACATGAGAAAGGAGGAACACTGTAGCAGGCCTACTAGCCCATACTAGGCAGGTCCTTCTTAAAACCAAAAGCACTAACAAATGTATATGCTACTGAAGTGTTGCATGGTCTCCAGGCGTGTTACCTGATGCAGGACCCTGTCCAGCGTTCTACAGGATCAGAAGGTTAATTTGACTGGGTGTTGTTTACTGTGGGTGAACTTCACGATCCTCTGAAGAATTTGTCATCTGCCTATGCACTGAATGATCGATATTTTATTCTTATATCCCCATCTCCTGGGAGGTACACCAACAAGTGCTGGATGAGATACACACAATCGAGAAGGTGAAGAGGCTGCTAAGTGACCTTGATATCTCAAAGGCGGTGTGACCGGACAACATCTCTCTGTGGGTCCTTAGAGAGCGAACAGAGACGCTGTGTGTGCCACTAACAACAATCTTCAACACATCGATTGAAACTGGGCAACTACCTGATGTGTGGAAGACGGCAAATGTAGTCCCAATTTTTAAGAAGACAGACACGAGGCATTAAACTACAGACCAGTGTCAGTGACGTGTATAGTATGCAAAGTCATGGAGAAGATTATCAGGAGGAGAATGGTGGAGCACTTAGAAAGGAACAAGCTTATAAATGACAACCAGCACGGTTTCAGGAAAGGAAAATCATGTGTCACAAACCTACTGGAGTTTTATGACAAGGTAACGGCAAGAGAGAGATGAGTGGGTAGGTTGCATTTTCTTAGACTGCAAGAAGGCTTTCGACACAGTTCCTCACAAGAGATTAGTGCATTATTATTATTATAATCAAAAGAAGCGCTAAACCACAAGGGTAGAGATTAGTGCAAAAGCTGGAAGATCAGGCACACATAACAGGAAAAGCACTACAATGGATAACGAGCGGGATTCCACAGGGGTCAGTCCTAGAACCAGTGCTGTTTCTGGTATATGTGAATGACATGATGGAAGGAATAGACTTAGAAGAGTCCCTGTTCGCAGACGATATGAAATTAACGAGAAGAATTAAATCGGATGAGGAGCAGGCAGGACTACAAAGGGACATGAACAGGCTGCAAGCCTGGTCCAACAACTGGCTCCAAGAATCCCACCAGATGCAAAGTCATGAAGATCGGGGAAGGGCAAAGAAGACCGTAGACAGAGTACAGGCTAGGTGGCCAAAGACTGCAAACCTCACTCAAGGAAAAGGACCTTATGGTGAGCATAATACCGAGCACATCTGAAGTGCACATCAACGAGATAACTGCTGCAGCATACGGGCGCCTGGCAAACCTAAGAATAGCGTTCCGACACCTCAGTAAGGAATCGTTCAAGAGACTGTACACCGTGTACGTAAGGCCCATATCGGAGTACGCAGCACCAGTTTGGAACCTACACCTGGTCAAACACGTCAAAAAATTAGAGAAAGTGCAAAGGTTTGCAATAAGACTAGTCCCTGAGCTAAGAAAATGTCCTACGAAGAAAGGTTACGGGAAATCTACCTGATGACACTGGAGGACAGGAGAGATAGGGGGGAAGGGATATGATAACATATAAAATACTGAGAGGAATCGACATAGTGGACAGAGACAGGATGTTCCAGAGATGGGACACAGCAACAAGGGGTCACAGTTGGAAGTTGAAGACCCAGATGAATCACAGGGATGTTAGGAAGTATTTCTTCAATCATAGAGTTGTCAGGAAGTGGAATTGTCTGGGAAGTGATGTAGTGGAGGCAGGATCCAAACATAGCGTCAAGAAGAGGTATGATAAAGCTCCTGGAGCAGGAAGAGTGACCTAGTAGCGACCAGTGAAGAGGCGGGGCCAGGAGCTGTGACTCGACCCCTGCAACCACAACTAGGTGAGTACACACACACACAGTAAGGAAAACAAGGAAGTGAAAGCAAAGCAGAAAAATAAAATGATATATATAAACATAGAGGAAGGACATAAAATAAAGAGATGTGAATATCAGTGAACAAGTCAGTAAGATCCAGTCAGTTCCTCGAGTACAACTCTGTAAATATTTGTACTTTCTCGTAGAGGGTTTTGTGTATAAAAGATTTAGTGTGTGTGTGTGTGTGTGTACTCACCTTGTACTCACCTATTTGTGGTTGCAGGGGTCGAGTCATAGCTCCTGGCCCCGCCTCTTCACTGATTGCTACTAGGTCTCTCTCTCCCTGCTCCATGAGCTTTATCAAACCTAGTCTTAAAACTATGTATGGTTCCTGCCTCCACTATGTCGCTTTCCAAGCTATTCCACTTCCTGACAACTCTATGACTGAAGAAATACTTCCTAACATCCCTTTGACTCATAGGAGTCTTCAACTTCCAATTGTGACCCCTTGTTTCTGTGTCCCCTCTCTGGAACATCTTGTCTCTGTCCACCTTATCTATTCCTCGCAGTATTTTATATGTCGTTATCATGTCTCCCTAACCCTCCTGTCCTCTAGTGTCGTCAGACCGATTTCCCTTAACCTTCTTCGTAGGACAATCCCCTTAGCTCTGGGACTAGTCTTGTTGCAAACCTTTGCACTTTCTCTAATTTCTTGACGTGCTTGACCAGGTGTGGGTTCCAAACTGGTGCTGATACTCCAGTATGGGCCTGACGTATATGGTATACAGAGTCTTGAATGATTCCTTAGTGAGGTATTGGAACGCTATTCTTAGGTTTGCCAGCCGCCCGTATGCTGCAGCAGTTATCTGATTGATGTGTGCCTCAGGAGATGTGCTCGGTATTATACTCACCCCAAGATCTTTTCTTTGAGTGAGGTTTGCAGTCTTTGGCCACCTAGACTATACTCTGTCTGCGGTCTTCTTTGCCCTTCCCGATATTCATGACTTTACATTTGGCAGGGTTAAATTCAAGGAGCCAGTTACTGGACCAGGCTTGCAGCCTGTCCAGGTCTCTTTGTATTCCTGCCTGATCCTCGACTGATTTGATTCTTCTCATTAACTTCACATCATCTGCAAACAGGGACACTTCTGAGTCTATCCCTTCCGTTATGTCATTCACATATACCAAAACAGTACAGGTCCTAGGACTGACCCTTGTGGAACTCCACT
>WNWK01029234.1:0-24610 GCA_009830355.1 Cherax destructor | reverse complement strand
ATATATATATATATATATATATATATATATATATATATATATGATGAACAAGGAGGCTTTAGGAAGGGTAGGGGTTCTGTAGTTCAGTGTTTACAGTGAAACATGTAGGCGAACAGTATTTAAATAGAGGTTTTTGTGGCATTTATGGATTTAGAAAAGGCATATGATAGGGTGGATAGGGGGGAATATGGCAGAGGTTGCAAATGTATGTAATAGGAGGTAGGTTATTGAAAGCATTGAAGAGTCTTTATGAGGATAGTGAGTCTCAGGTTAGAGTATATAGGTGAGAGGGGGATTACTTCCCAGTAAAAGTAGGCCTTATACAGGGATGTGTGATGTCACCATGGTTGTTCAACATATTTATAGATGGAGTTGGAAGAGAAGTGAATGCTCGAGTGTTGGCAAGAGGTGTGGGGTTAAAAAATAAAGAATCTAATACAAAGTGGGAGTTGTCACAGTTGCTCTTTGCTGATGACACTGTGCTTTTGGGAGATTCTGAAGAGAAGTTGCAGAGGTTGGTTGATAAGTTTGGTAGGGTATGTAAATTAAGGAAATTAAAAGTGAATATAGGAAAGAGTAAGGTGATGAGGATAAGTAAAAAATTAGGTAACGGAAGATTGGATATAAGACTGGACTGAGAGAGTATGGAGGAGGTGAATGTATTCAGATATTTGGGATTGGACGTGTCAGCAGATGGGTCTATGAAATATGAGGTAAATCATAAAATTGATGAGGGGGAAAAAAGTGAGTGGTGCACTGAGGAGTTTGTGGAGACAAAGAACTTTATCCATGAAAGCAAACAGGGGAATGTATGGGCGTGAGGCATGGGTTGTGAATGTTGCAACAAGGAGAAGGCTGGAGGCAGTGGAGATGTCGTGTCTGAGGGCAATGTGTGGTGTGAATATAATGCAGAGAATCCGTAGTTTGGAGATTAGGATGAGGTGTGGGATTACAAAAACTATTATACAGAGAGCTGAGAAGGGGTTATTGACATGGTTTGGACATGTAGAGAGGGTGGAACGAAATTGAATGTCTTAGAGAGTGTATAGATCTGTAGTAGAGGTAAGGCGGGGTAGGAGTCGGCCTAGGAAAAAATGGAGGGAGTGGATAAAGGAGGTTTTGTGTGCGAGGTGCTTGGACTTGCAGGAAGCATGTGTGAACCTGTTAGATAGGAGCGAATGGAGACAAATGGTTTTTAGGACCTGACGTGCTGTTGGAGTTTGAGCAAACTAGCATTTATGAAGGGATTCAGGAGATGGGAAGTACAGTGCCGTCACTCTGAAGGAGGAGTGTTACTGTTGCAGTTTTATAACTGTAGTGTAAGCACGCTTCTGGCAAGACAGTGATGGAGTGAATGATGATGAAAGTTTTTCTTTTTCGGGCCACCCTGCCTTGGTGGGGAACGGCCGATGTGTTAATAAATATATATATATATATATATATATATATATATATATATATATATATATATATATATATAGTGTGTGTGTCTGTGTGTGTGTGTCTGTGTGTGTGTGTCTGTGTGTGTGTGTCTGTGTGTGTGTGTCTGTGTGTGTGTGTCTGTGTGTGTGTCTGTCTGTGTCTGTGTACTCACCTAGTTGTGGTTGCAGGGGTCGAGTCATAGCTCCTGGCCCCGCCTCTTCACTGGCCGCTACTGAGTCACGCTCCCTGCTCCATGAGCTTTATCATACCTCTCCTTAAAGCTATGTATGGAACCTGCCTCCACTACATCGCTTCCCAAGCTATTCCACTTCCCGACCACTCTATGACTGAAGAAATACTTCCTAACATCCCTGTGATTCATTTGAGTCTTCAACTTCCAACTGTGTCCCCTTGTTGCTGTGTACCATCTCTGGAACATTCTGTCTCTGTCCACCTTGTCTATTCCTCTCAGTATCTTATATGTCGTTATCATGTCCCCCCTATCTCTCCTGTCCTCCAGTGTCGGCAGGTCGATTTCCCTTAACCTCTCTTCGTAGGGCATACCCCTTAGCTCCGGAACTAGTCTTGTTGCAAACCTTTGCACTTTCTCTAGCTTCTTTACGTGCTTGGCTAGATTTGGGTTCCAAACTGGTGCTGCATACTCCAGTATGGGCCTAACGTACACAGTGTACAGGGTCCTAAACGATTCTTTATTAAGATGTCGGAATTCTGTTCTTAGGTTAGCTAGGCGCCCATATGCTGCAGCAGTTATTTGGTTGATGTGCGCCTCAGGAGATGTGCCTGGTGTTATACTCCCCCCAAGATCTTTTTCCTTGATTGAGGTTTGTAGTCTCTGGCTCCCCTAGACTGTACTCCGTCTGCGGTCTTCTTTGGCCTTTCCCAATCTTCATGACTTTGCAATTGGTGGGGTTGAACTCCAGGAGCCAATTGCTGGACAAGGTTTGTAGCCTGTCCAGATCCCTTTGTAGTTCTGCCTGGTTCTCGTCCGATTCTCATCAACTTCACATCATCTGCAAACAGGGACACTTCGGAGTCTATTCATTCCGTCATGTCGTTCACAAATACCAGAAACAGCACTGGTCCCAGGACTGACCCCTGTGGAACCCCGCTCGTCACCGGCGCCCACTCTGACACCTCGCCACGTACCATGACTCGCTGCTGTCTTCCTGACAGGTATTCCCTGATCCATTGTAGTGACTTCCTTGTTATCCCTGCCTGGTCCTCCAGCTTCTGCACTAATCTCTTATGTGGAACTGTTTCAAACGCCTTCTTACAGTCCAAGAATATGCAATCTACCCACCCCTCTCTCTCTTGTCTTACTACTGTCACCCTGTCGTAGAACTCCAGTAGGTTTGTGACACAGGATTTCCAGTCCCTGAAACCGTGTTGGCCGTCGTTGATAAGCTCATTCCTTTCTAGGTGCTCCACCACTCTTCTCCTGATAACCTTCTCCATGACCTTGCATACTATACATGTCAGTGACACTGGTCTGTAGTTTAGTGCTACGTTCCTGTCTCCTTTTTTAAAGATTGAAACTACATTTTCTGTCTTCCATACCTCAGGTAGTTGCCCTGTTTCGATAGACGTGTTGAAGATTGTTGTTAGAGGTACACATAACTCCTCTGCTCCCTCTAGTTGTGGTTGTAGGGGTCGAGTCACAGCTGGCCCCGCCTCTTCACTGGTCGCTACTAGGTCACTCTTCCTTCTCCATGAGCTTTATCATACCTCTTCTTAATGATATGTATGGATCCTGTCTCCACTACATCACTTCCTAGACTATTCCACTTCCTGACAACTCTGTCACTGAAGAAATACTTCCTAACATCCCTGTGATTCATCTGAGTCTTTAACTTCCAACTGTGATCCCTTCTTGCTGTGTCCCATCTCTGGAACATCCTGTCTCTGTCCACCTTCTAAATTCCTCTCAGTATTTTATATGTTGTCATATCATCCCTATCTGTCTTGTCCTCCAGTGTTGTCATGTCGATTTCCCTTAACCTCTCCTCGTTGGACATGCCCCTTAGCTCCGGAACTAGTCTTGTTGCAAACATTTGGACTTTCTCTAATTTCCTTACATGTTTAGCTAGGTGTGGGTTCCAAACTGGTGCTTCATACTCCAATATAGGCCTGACAAACACGGTGCACAGGGTCCTGGACAATTCCATATTGAGATATCGCAATTCTATTTTTAGGTTTACTAGGCGCCCGTATGCTGCAGCAGATATTTGGTTGATGTGCACCTCAAGAGATGTGCCCGGTGTTATACTCACCCCAAGATTATTTTCCTTGAGTGAGGTTTGTAGTCTCTGTCCCCCTAGACTGTGTTCTGTTTGCGGTATTCTTTGCCCTTCCCACAATCTTCATAACTTTGCATTTGGTGAGGTTGAAATCCAGGAGCCAGTTTCTGGACTATGCCTGCAGCCTGTCCATATCCCTTTGTAGTTCTGCCTGGTCCCTCATCCGATTGAATTCTTCTCGTCAACTTCACATGATCTGCAAACAGGGACACTTCGGAGTCTATTCCTTCCGTCATGCCGTTCACATATACTAGAAACAACACCTGTCCTAGGACTTACCCCTGTGGAACCCTGCTCGTCACAGGCGCCCACTCTGACACCTCGCCACGTATCATGACTCGCTGGTGACTTCCCGACAAGTATTCTCTGCTCCATTGCAGTGCCTTCCTGTTATCCCTGCCTGGTCCTCCAGCTTTTGCACTAATCTTTTTTTGTGGAACTGTCAAACGCCTTCCTGCAATCCAAGAAAACGCAATCTACCCACCCCTCTCTCTCTTGTCCTACTGCTGTCACCCTGTCATAGAACTCCAGTAGGTTTGTGACACAGGATTTCCCGTCCCTGAAACCGTGCTGGTTGTCGTTGATAAGCTCATTCCATTTTAGGTGCTCCACCACTCTTCTCCTGATAATCTTCTCCATGACTTTGCATACTATACATGTCAATGACACTGGTCTGTAGTTTAGAGCTTCGTGTCTGTCTCCTTTTTTTAAAATTGGGACTACATTTGTTGTCTTCCATACTTCAGGTAGTCGCAATGTTTCGATAGATGTGTTGAAAATTTTTCTTAATGGTACACATAGTGCCTCTGTTCTCTCTTTCAGGACCCATGGAGAGATGTTTTCCGGCCCCATCCCCTATGAGGAATCTAGCTCACTTAGCAGAATCTTCAGTTCTTCCTCTGTTGTATGGTCGGGTGGGGTAAAGTTGAATGTGTACCCCACCTCTCCGTCTTTCTGGAGTCCCTTGTGTCTAATCTGTGAACACTTCTTTAAATGTCATGTTGAGCTCCTCACATACCTGGCGGTCGTTTCTTGTGATCGCCCTTCCTTCGTTCCTCAGCCTGATTACTTGGTCCTTTGCTGTTGTTTTCCTCCTGATATGGCTGTACATCAGCTTCGGGTGAGATTTAACTTTCGCTTCTATGTTATTTTCCAATTGACTTTGGTCCTCCCTTCTAACCTGTGCATATTCATTTCTGGCTCTACGACTGATCTCCTTATTCTCCTGAGTCCTTTGCCTTCTATACTTCTTCCATTCTCTAGCACACTTTGTTTTGGCCTCTCTACACCTTTGGGTGAACCATGGGCTCATCCTGGCTTTCTCGTTATTTCTGTTTCCCTTGGGTACAAACCTCTCCTCAGCTTCCTTGCATATTGTTGTCAAATATTTCATCATCTCATTTATAGACTACTATGTATTCGAAGCTCAGAACCACGTGGTCACTGGCCCCGAGGGGTCTTTCATATGTGATGTCTTCAATATCTGCACTACTCAAGGTGAATACTAGGTCCGGTCTTGCTGGTTCATCGTCTCTCTCTTTGGTAGTGTCCCTTACGTGTTGGTACATGAGGTTTTCCATTACCCCCTCCATCATCATAGCCTTCCATGTTTCTGGGCCCCCATGTGGCTCTAGGTTCTCCCAATCACTTTCTATGTGATTGAAGTCACCCACAATCAGCAGCTTTGCTCTGCTTGCATGAGCCCTTCTGGCCACTTCAGCCAGTGTGTCAACCATCGCTCCGTTACTCCTGCTGTTCTGTGGTGGATTATACATCACTGCAATTACCACCTTGGGACCTCCAGACTGAAGTGTTCCTATTATGTAGTCTCTTGCTTCTCCTCTGTCTCCTCTCTCCAGCTCATCAAAATCCCATTGATTTTTGATGAGTAGTGCCATTCCTCCACCACCTCTGTTCCCTCTGTCTTTCCTCAGGCTCTGATATCCCGTTGGAAAGATGGCATCTGTTATTATTCCCGAGAGCTTGGTTTCTGTGAGAGCTATGATATCCGGTGATGCCTCTTTGATTCTTTCATACCACTCCTTCCATTTATTTGTTATTCCATCAGCGTTGGTGTACCATACCTTCAGTTTCCTCTGCAACACTGTATTCTGGGGGTCTGTGAGAGTGGGGGACCTGCCAGTGTGCCGTGGGTTTCTACAGCATAGTGTAGGGTGGGGGGCTGTAAATGTGGATTGTGTTGGGATAGCGTGTTTGGCTGTGGGGTTCTGAGAGTGGTTCTGTGTGTGCTTGCGCTTGTTGCTCTGCCCTGCTCTGATTGTCCTCTGCTGACTGTCCTTGTATCTCTTCCAAGCCCCTTTCGTTTCTGTGTGTACTCACCTATTTGTACTCGCCTACTTGTGGTTGCAGGGGTCGAGTCATAGCTCCTGGCCCCGCCTCTTCACTGATTGCTACTAGGTCCTCTCTCTCCCTGCTCAATGAGCTTTATCAAACCTAGTCTTAAAACTATGTATGGTTCCTGCCTCCACTATGTCGCTTTCTAGGCTATTCCACTTCCTGACAACTCTATGACTGTGTGTGTGTGTGTGTGTGTGTAGATTTCTGTCTACCTGTCTCTGTCTGTGCCTGTACGTGTACTCACCGAGTTATAGTTGCAGGGGTTGACTCACAGTTCCTGGCTCCATATTACCATCGCTGGTGTTATCGGTTCTTGGCCTCTATCACACCAGCTTTTGAGAATATATATTCACTTTGCCTCTGCCATTTCCTCATCTATTTCATTCATCTTATTTACTTCAAGAGAGTGTGAAAACAAAGTATTTCCCAGCATCCCTGTTTCTCATCTGTTTCTTCAGCATATATCTTGTTCTCCTCTGCTCTGTCAAATCCTCTGAATATCTTCTATATAGCAATCAAAGTGAAATTGTCAATTGTAGTAGGGCAATAAGTGGAGTTATTGCATGTATACAAAGAAAGAAAATTTGTTATTTGTATACTCTGTGAAGTTATCACTTGTATAAAGAGTAAGTTAAGTTGTCATATGTATACAGAGTAAAGCTGTCACTTGTATACATAGCGAAGTTATTACATGAATAGATAGTAGAGTTACCACTTGTATACTCAATGAAGTTACCATTTGAATACGTAGTAAAGTTACCACTTGTATACACATTGAAGTTGTCACTTAAAACACAGTAAATAAAGTTGCAACTTGCTCCCTCACAGTGTATTAGTTCTAAGAACTCTTTTGATCCCAATGAAGGGCTCTTGATACAAGGAACTGGAGCTTCCCCTTCCCTTTAGACGGATTCTCACTTTCATTTCCCAGACGCTGTATGATCCTAATGGGTTTAGCGCTTCCTCAAAAAGGTTATAACGAGATGAGCTCCCGCTGCCAGACGTACGACGAACGCCGTTATTTTTGTCTCCACTGAAGTACTTCCTGGTAAACTAAGGTAAATATAACGGAAATAAATATATGATCAAAATGGTTGTAAGTTTTAGACATTATGAAGCAAGCAAACTTATTATTATGATTATTATTATTATTATTATTATTATTATTATTATGATTATTATTATTATTATTATTATTATTATTATTATTATTATGATTATTATTACTAGTAGTAGTCGTAGCATTGTATGAATGGCAAGATAGGTTAGCACCTTCCCTTATGCATTTTGTTAATTTTGACATAAAATTAATTAAGCAACCTAGCTTAACCTGCTAAAATATATTTGACCTGGTATGCTTCATACTGTTAAAAGTAAATAAGATTAGCCAAAACTTAATTAACATTTTTATAATGAAATAAATTCATTTCGTATATATATATATATATATATATATATATATATATATATATATATATATATATATATATATATATATATATATATATATATATATATATATATATATAACGTTCTTTTCTCTTTCTTAGCAAGGTTCTCTTTTCCAGTACGCCAAGTCATTAAGATCTGGTTAAAATGTCGATGCCTGTGACGCTCTCAAAACAAGAGCGTCGAATATCTGTTGAATTCATATGGCACGACATATGCTCGACCAACTGTCATTCTACAACTTTTTAATACTCTGCTAAGTTGTGCCTTTCATGAACTGTCAGACCTGATGTGTCAAGCACAATTTACTTTACCCATCAGTACCGTAATATACTTAGACTGGTAGAGGAATGAGATCCTTGTGTATCACTTGCTTATCTTTATTCTGGAAGCGTTTTGCTGAGCAGTACTGAGTTCCTCAGTCTAGTCTGTGGGACTGATTATCTCATCTTCCGTCTTCACATTTTGCACTTTTTCTTTTAATCTGTTTCGGACTGATGAAGTCAGTTGTTGACGAAACGTTTCCACAAAGATACTCTAATGCTGCATAAGTGATTCATTCATTTTCTTACCTGCTTTCAAAACCATTCGTATAATAATTAGACTGGTGTAAAAAAAATTCAGGAATCCATTAAACTGATTATGGTGGATTAACATATATTTTTAAATACTTTCATATAACATCAAACTCTCCATCTCTTTAAAATATATTTTTATTTTTTTGCACCTTGGTCGTGGTTGTCCTTGCTCCTCTGCCTTAAGCTTCATCTTCCGTGCTTCCAGGTCTCTTTGGGACCTCGTATATTACGCCGACGTGACAGACAGGGTTTAATTTGGCTATCACTTGCATGAGTTGTCGGCTGGGTGATTTAGTACTTGAAGGAGGAGGACGCTCTTGATGTTCTCCTCGCCTGCGGCCATCTTTGTTGTCGTCACTCCCTTGGCAAAAGGATCTTTTGCGAGCATTGATCTTGAGGTCCTAAAGCTTCTACTGCTTGTGTAGTGTACCTGCAGTTGTTTATGAATTATGTGAGTAAATTATGCCTGGCCGGGTTCCTTGAGGTGTACATTAATTCTTCCCACGAGCCATGTTATTGAGGGAGGCTTCGCAGCTATTGTGCCAGGAGAGAATTTCTCCCACCTTGTGTTTGTTGCTTGTTTGGTACAATGCAAATTCCTGTGTGTGTTAAGGGGATTTCAGAATGTGATATTTGGATTGGTATGGCGCAAGATTCCGTAGCATTTCTGGGGTGAGCGAATTTCCTGCACCTTGTTGCGTGTGTTGCTTTGTATAATGCAAATTTCTGTGTGTGTTAAGTGGGGATCTCCGAGTGTGATGGACTTGAGTGTTTGTAAGCGGATTTGCAGCAGTGTGTGCGGAATTTGGTTATGCAAGCGAGTGCAAGATTTCTTGGTATGAAGGACTTTCGTTTTTTTTTTTTTCTTCTTCCTCCTCCTCTATTCATTCTTCTTTTTTTTCTTTTTCTCCTTAATTTTTCTTTCCATCTCTTATCTTCACACACACACACACACACACACACACACACACACACACACACACACAAACAATGTAGGCAACTAAATCGACTCACTGGATACAAAGGGAAATGAAAGGAGTGAATAAAAAGGAGTGCTCAGTCTTTGTTTATGGGGTCCAGAAAGTTGAAGGGAAAACTTGTGAAACAAGAAGACAGGGAAATAAAAAGCGATTGAAAGTATCATGGAAGCAATAGGAGAGGAGGACATGACCCAGCTGGCAAATTTTCTGAGAATAGGGTGCTTTGCGAAAGAAAAAAACCAGCCAGTCAGTGATTTTCATGGCAGAATTGACTCGAAACAGGATCCTGCAGGAGAAAGCACGACTAAGGGATATATCGGTATTCTGGAGGGTGTACCTCGACCGTGACAGAAACACAAGAAGGCAGAAACTGAAAGAGTAGGTACAAAGACGCAAGGAAAAAAGAGAGGCAAAGAGGGAGATGGGCAGGAGAACTCAGAATCAGGAGGAAGAACAAACAGAACCTCCCTACAGAAGGTCCTCAACTACGACAACCCCAATGCAACCAAGCAATCTAACCAACAACTCACACACTGTACCCACTGCCCCTACCCCTTTCATCACAAACTCCACCTTCACAGGAACCCCCCCCCCATAGTTCCCGCCAGGTCTCCCTCTTCCAACCCCAACTCTCTCCCCAGACCACAGTTTTAGACAAGAAATTGAAGATTTGGAATATGAATGCGGACGGAATAATAAATAAATATGAGGAGTGGCATGAAAGAATCATAGCACTCACAGAAACGAAACTCACTGGGATGATAATAGATGCAATCTTCCCACCCGGATATGAGATCCTGAGGAAAGATAGAGTTGCAATGTTCATTAAAAACCGATATGAATTTGAGGAAATGGAAGGAATGGATGAAATAGGCGAAAGGGACTATGTAGTAGGTACAATCCAGTCTGGTGGACATAAGGTAATCATTGCAGTGATGTACAACCCACCACAGAACTGCAGGAGGCCAAGAGAAGAATATGAAGAGAGCAACAGAGCAATGGTGGACACACTAGCTGAGGTGGACAAAAGAGTTAACATTGGTAAAGCAGTTACTAGTTATGGGTGATTTTAATCACAAGGAGATTGATTAGGAAAACCTGGAGCCACGTGGGGGTCCTGAAACATGGAAAGCCAAGATGATGGATGTGGTACTGTAAAACCTCATGCATTAACATGTTAGGGACACTATCAGAGAGAGATGAGGATGAACCAGCAAGATTGGACCTCATATTCACCATGAGTAGCTCGGACATCAAAGACATCACATATGAAAGGCCTCTCGGACTTAGTGATCATGTGGTTCTGAGCTTTGAATATATAGTTGAGTTACAAGTGAAAATGGTAATAGGAATAGGATGGAGAAAGCCAAACTACAAAAACGGGGACTACACAGGCATGAGGAACTTCCTGCAGGAGGTTCATTAGGAAAGAGAAATGGTAGGAAAATCAGTAAACGAAATGATGGACAACGTGACAACAAAATGCAAGGAGGCAGAGGAAAGGTTTGTTTCCAAGGACAATATAAATAATGGGAACACCAGAACGAGCCCTTGGTTTACCCAAAGGTGTAAGGAGGCAATGACTAAGTGTGTTAGAGAATGGAAAAAGTACAGAACACAAAGGACCCAGTAAAATAGAGATTACTCGAAGAGCCAGAAATGAGTATGCACAGATAAGGAGGGAAGCCCAGCGACAGTATGAAAACGACATAGAATCGAAAGTCAAGTCTGATCCGAAGCTGTTGTATAGCCACATAAGGAGGAAGACAACAGTTAAGGATCAGGTAATCAGGCTGAGGAAGGAAGGCGGGGAGCTCAAAGGAAACGACCAAGAAGTAAGTGAGGAGCTCAACATGAGATTTAAGGAAGTATTTATAGTGGAGACAGAAAGGACTACGGGAAGTCAGAATAGGGGAGGTACACTAACAAGGGATACACAAACAAGTGCTGGATGAAATCCACACACCGAGGAGGAGGTGAAGAAGCTGTTAAGTGAGCTTGATACCTCAAAGGGGGTGGGACCGGACATCACTCAATGGGTCCTTAGAGAGGGAGCAGAGATGCTGTGTGTGCCAATAACAACAATTTTCAAACCATACATTGAAACTGGGCAACTACCTGAGGTATGGAAGACGGCAAATGTAGTCCACATTTTTAAGAAAGGAGACTGACACGAGGCACTAAACTACAGACCAGTGTTACTGACGTGTATAGTATGCAAAGTCATGGAGGAGAGCGGTAGAGCACCTGGAGCAGAAAAAGCTTATAAACGACAACCAGCACGGATTCTGGGAAGGGAAATCCTTTGCCACAAACCTACTGGAGTTTTATGATAAAGTAACAGGAGCAAGAAACGAGAGAGAGAGGTGGGTAGATTGCATTTTCTTATACTGCAAGAAGGCCTTGGACATAATTCCTCACAAGAGATTTGTGCAGAAGCTAGAGGACCAGGCACGCATAACAGGAAGGGCACTGCAATGGATCAGAGAAAACCTGACAGGGAGGCAACAACGAGTCATGGTACGGGACGAAGTGTCAGAGTGGGGGCCTGTGACGAGCGGGGTTCCACAGGGGTCAGTCCTAGGACCAGTGCTATTTTTGGTATATGTGAATGACGTGATGGAGGGGATAGACTCAGAAGTGTCCCTTTTTGCAGATGATGTGAAGTTAATGAAGAGAATTAAATCGGATGACGACCAAGCAGGATTACAAAGAAACCTGCATAGACTGCAAGCTTGGTCCAGCAACTGGCTACTCAAATTTAACCCCACCAAAGGCAAAGTCATGAAGATCGGGAAAGGGCACAGAAGACAGCTGAGTATAGGCTAGGTGGCCAAAGACTACAAACCTCACTCAAGGAGAAGAATCTTGGGGTGAGTATAATACCGAGCACATCTCCTAAGGCGCACATCAACCAGATAACTGCTGCAGCATACGAGCGCCTGGCAAATCTGAAAATAGCGTTCCGATACCTCAGTAAGGAACCGTTCAAGACTTTGTGCAGCGTGTACGTCAGGCCCATACTGGAGTATGCAGCACCAGTTTGGAACCCACACCTGTTCAAGCATGTCAAGAAATTAGAGAAAGTGCAAAGGTTTGTAACAAGACTAGTTCCAGAAGTAATGGGATTGTCCTACGAAGAATGGTTAAGGAAAATTTGCCTGACGACACTGGAGGACACGAGGGTTAGGGAAGACATGATAACGACATACATTACATGCGAGGAATTAACAATTACATGCGAGGAATTGACAAGGTCGATAGAGAAAGGATGTTCCAGAGATGGGACACAGAAACAATGGGTCATAATTGGAAGTTGAAGACTCAGATGAATCAAAGAGATGTTAGGAAGTATTTCTTCAGTCTCAGAGTAGTCAGGAAGTGGAATAGTCTGGAAAGTGATGTAGTGGAGCCCGTATTAACCATACATAGTTTTAAGACGAGGTTTGATAAAGCTCATGGAACAGGGAGAGAGACGATCTAATAGTGATTATTGAAGAGGCGGGGCCAGAAGCTATAACTCGACCCCTACAACCACAAATAGGTGAGTACATATTGATGAGCACACACATACACACACACACACTTCCCTGTGAACCTCACTGACCAATTAAGTAGAATCTGATTTGAAAAAGACTCTTATTCTATATAATATGAATTAATCCCCTTAAAACCTATCTAATATCAGCCTATTATTTTAGCGCCAATGAAATATAATATTTTCGATTTTTACAGACTGTTTTACGCGTAGTTATTGTATAACTGAATTTACACTCTAGTAAATCAATCGTTGCTGCATAAGCTAAGATCGTAAGCTCTGCATAAAATGTAAAACACATATGCTGACTTCTCAGTGTGTAGCCGCTGTTTTGTTTGAGAAAACGATGGTGTTTGTCAACAGATTGTGAGACACACAACGATGGTGTTAGTCAACAAATTGTGAGACACTATGCAGTGAAATCTTTCACTGCAAACATTGCGTCTTTCTCACTGTTATTTTGGAGAAAGCTCACTGTCGTTTTTTCTTGATTAAGGATTAATGGTAATTTGTGGATGTTGTCATTTGAAGAAAATACTCATTTACTTGTTTGTTGTGAAGAGTGTCTTACCGTCACTCTAGTCAGCACCACGCTATCTCCATGACCTAATTATCTCTTTAAAATAAAGTAACCATTGTATAAAGCTAAGTACATACTTGGGTGAGGGTAAAGAGTGATTTTACCTGGGTGAGGGTAAACAGTGGTTTTTACCTGGGTGAGGGTAAACAGTGGTTTTTACCTGGGTGAGGGTAAAGAGTGTTTTTACCTGGGTGAGGGTAAGGAGTGGGTTTTACGTGGGTGAGGGTAAAGAGTGTTTTTACCTGGGTGAGTGTAAACAGTGGTTTTTACCTGGGTGAGGGTAAACAGATTTTCTTACCTGGTTGAGGGTAAACAGTGGTTTTACCTGGGTGAGGGTAAACCTATGGTTTAACCTGGGTCCAATAAACAAGACTCATAAAAATTGCATCTTCAGTTAATTGCTGAGGAAGGGCTTGTGATCTAAGGATGCGGAGCAGCCCTTCTTTCATTGGACAAATCTTGATTACTTCCCATTAACCAGGCACTGTATGGCCCCTAAGGGTTTAGAGATTCTCTTTAAAAAAAATAATAATAAATATAACAATTAATTTTTCTTACCCATGTGGTGATTTCTATTCAGTTCCGTCGGGAAGTGGATTAGAACCCTTTTTCTCGTCATCAGTGTATATTGAAGGCTACTAATTTGCCGGAAGCAAGTGGTCAGTATCCATTCTTCTGTATCAAATACCAAAGACTCAATGAATGAAATTTTGAGGCTGGGTTGTTTGGAAGTACGTGGGTGGAGCACAGACGATGAGGGAGAACTAAATATCAAAGCTTTGAAGAGAGCGACAAAAAGCTAATAGGATTGAAAGAATATCAATGGAGAGGAGTAAATGAGGTTAAATCAGGCGTAAATGAGAGAACTTGACCTAAAGAATGGGTAATAGTGATACTTGATTCAGAGACTTTTGAACCAAGTGAAAATATAGAGGGCAGAGTAGGCAAGTTTGAAGTGCTGAACGTAAATAATGATGAGAGATCTCTAATTGAATTATTTATATATAGAAATAGGTTTGATAATTGGTAATTCGTATTTTATAGAATAGGTGGTAAATAAATTTACGAGATATGATGTAGTGCGCAGTGACATCAGTTTCTAAACTAAAGAATTACTTGAGTAATTCTTTACAAGAGAGACTGATTTTACAGATCATTATTTGGAGGTAAGTAGAGAAAGAGTAAAAGATAGATGGAGTATATGGAGAATGGCGTCGGTGGGTAAGAGAGTAAATAAACTAAACATGGAGACAGTTAATAGGAGACATTAGCAACTTTTAGTGAAAATGTGGGGTAGACAGAGTACAAATAATGAAGAGGATATCGAAAATGTATAGGGTTGACTAAAGAATGTAGTGTTAGAATGTGCAGGTAAAGATTTGGGGGTATAGGAGGGTGGATGCAGGAGGGAAAAGGAGTGATTAGAAGTATAATGACGTAATGAGGATGGTAAGTTACAAAAAGTTAGCATATGAGAAGTTTATACAATGTAAGAATGGCTTACGAAAGGCTTAGAATGTAGAGGGAAAAGTGTGTAAAAAGGCGATTGGTGAAGAAGTACATTGAGAGAATGGGTGAGTCGTTTTTAGTAAATTGTGAAGAAAATAAAAAACAGTTTTAGAAAGAGTTTAATAAGTCAAGAAATCTTGCAGAGTAAGCAATCTTGCCACTTGTAAATGGAAGAGATGAGACGATATATGTGGATTGGGAGGCACTGGAAAGATGGAGAAAATATTGTAAATGGGCAGGGAGGAATAATATCTGGTGGGAGTAAGGCAAAGCCATAGGCGAATATTGGGAAAATACATGAACCAATAGCTAGATAAAGTAGCTGGAATAGATGGGATTAAGACAGATGTTAGAAGTAGTCGTGGATGAAGTTTTGAAGTGGTTGATGTATTTGCTCATATGCAACAAAAAAAGAATACAGGAAAAGCAGACAAGAGAAAGCGTTAGCTATATGGTTAAGGATTGCGAAGAAACAGGGAAGATTTTGGTAAGGTAGGAGACATGTAGACCAAGAAACAACAATGAAGCCTATAAGCTAACAATACTTAGATAAGGGTAAGGAAATGTTAGTCGCGTTTATAGACTTAGAAAAGGCAAATGATAGGACGGATTGAGAAGTCATGTGGTAGACGTTACAAATAATGGAGTAGAGCGAGGCTCGATTTAGAGTACGTAAGAGAAGAGTGGGCCAGTGTGCAGTAAGAGTAGACCTTAGAGAGGGACGAGTGCTGTCACCCCGGGTTGTCTAATATGTTTATAGATGGGGTTGTAAAAGAAGCAAATGCATGGGTGTTGAGAATAGGTGTGGGATTAAAAGATAATGAATCTGACTAGCAGTGGACGTTGTCACAGTTGGATTTTGCAGATGACTTGGATATTTAGGGATTTTGAAGAGAAGTTGCAGAGGTTGGTTGACATTTTTGGGATGGTGAGTAAACGAAACTGTGTATGGATTAAAATTCTGTCCATCCCGTGAGTTTCCTACAATAATGTTATTACGATTTTGTTCGTTATTGAGAATGGATTTGAAGGGATTTGAACTGGAGCTTATAACAATTATGTTGAAATGAGGGAAAGACAGAAAAAAAACTGTATATCAAATTAGAAGGGGAGAGAATGTTCTCAGTGAATAAATTTAGATATCTGGTAGTGGAAGTATTGACAGATTGGTCTATAAAACACGAGGTGAACAATAGAACAGACGATGTGAAAAAATAGGAGTTATTGGTGTGTGTGTAGAGAAAAAGTTTATGTATGGTGGCAAAATAGAGGAATGTACTAGAATACAGTCGTGCTAATAATTTTAATCATGTGTGAGGAATGGGCTTTAAACGTTGCAGCGGGAAGGCTAGAGGACGTAAAAGAGTCATGTTTAAGACCTATGTGAAGTGTAAATAATGTACAGAGTATTTGGATAGAAAAAAATAGAAGGCAGTGTGAAGTTTGGGAAGGCATTTCTCAGTAGTTGAAGGAGAGACTGTTGATGTGGCTTAGGCATTTAGAGAGAATGGAACAGGACAGAATGACGAGACGGATGTATAAATCCGGAGTGGTAGAAAAAATGTGTAGGGTTCGTCCAGGGAAAGGCTGGAAGGAAAATGTGAAGGTTTGGGATTTTAAGTGAAAGAGGCTTAAAGATCCATGAACCGATTGTGTGTGAGAGAGATCAGGGTGAGTTGAAATAAGAGATTTTGGAGATTAACCGTGCTGTCCGAGTGTAAACAAAGATGGAGTGTTAGCCGAATTTGAGCCCTGAATGTGGGAAGTAGTGTCTGCATTTTGAAGGAGAGGCAGGGATGCTACGGTTTAAAGGTCATTTACACTGTGGCATCTGCCTTCTTCTGGCAAGGCATCCATTGAATGAATGATCTTGAATTTTCCATTATTTACGGATTACTCTAACTGAATAATAATAAAAGGATAAATAAGTATACAAGATATGATATAGGGCGTAATGACAGTAGTTTGTTGGACTAAGTATTGGTAGATAAAAGACTGTTGGGTAGACTTCAAGAGGTACATGTTTATAGAGGGGCCACATATATATCAGATCATTTTTTAGTTGTAGCTACAGTGAGAGTAGATGGGATACAAGGGATACAAGGAAAATGGAAGCAGTAGGTAAGAGAGAGAGGTGAGGTTTATAAGCTAAAGAAGGAGGCAGTTAGGGTAAGATATAAACTACTATTGGAGGATAGATGGGGTAGTGAGAGTATAGGCAATGGGGTTCAAGAAGTATAGGGTAGATTTAAGAATGTAGTGTTAGTGTTCAGCAGAAGTTTGTGGTTACAGGAAAGTGGGTGCGGGAGGGAAGAAGAGCAACTGGTGGAATGATGATGTAAAGAGAGTAGTAAGAGAGAAAAAGTTAGCATATGAGAGGTTTTTACAAAGTAGTAGTGAGGCAAGGAGGGAGGAGTATATGGAGAGGGAAAGAGAGGTTAAGAGAGTGGTGAAGCAATGTAAAAAGAGAGCAAATGAGAGAGTGGGTGAGATGTTATCAACAAATTTTGTTGAAAATAAGAAAAAGTTTTGGAGTGAGATTAATAAGTTGAGGAAGCCTAGGGAACAAATGGATTTGACAGTTAAAAGTATTAGAGGAGAGTTATTAAATGAAGAGTTATAGGTATCAGGAAGACAGAGGGAATATTTTGAGGAATTGTGAAATGTTGATGAAGATAGGGAAGCTGTGATTTCGTGTATAGGGCAAGGAGGAATAACATCTTGTAGGAGTGAGGAGGACCGAGTTGTAAGTGTGGGGAAATTTCGTATTGTACACGGAGGCTGCAGCAGCTAGCATGTCTTCGCTGATGTCAGCATGACACGGAGACTGCAGCAGCTAGCATGTCTTCGCTGATGTCAGCATGACACGGAGGCTGCAGCAGCTAGCATGTCTTCGCTGATGTCAGCATGACACGGAGACTGCAGCAGCTAGCATGTCCTCGCTGATGTCAGCATGACACGGAGGCTGCAGCAGCTAGCATGTCTCGCTGATGTCAGCATGACACGGAGCTGCAGCAGCTAGCATGTCTCGCTGATGTCACATGACACGGAGCTAGCAGCTAGCATGTCTTCGCTGATGTCAGCATGACACGGAGACTGCAGCAGCTAGCATGTCTTCGCTGATGTCAGCATGACACGGAGACTGCAGCAGCTAGCATGTCTTCGCTGATGTCATAGCATAACACAGCCTCGTCTACTACTCGTGTTGTGTCTAAGCCAGAGACTAACACACGCTCTTCTAAAAATTAATTCTCATTTTGTCATGCGTCCCCAATCCCCGTACTCTGTCCTTAAAAATATAACAGGCCCTATTGTCTGGCGTCGTGCGTGTTTGAAGTAATCTTTCAAATTGTAGTGTCTTTTTTATTTAGAAGTTATACTGTGAACTTTATTTTCCAAACGTATCTTATAAAAATATTTTGTGTTACAAGATAATATAAAAATTCAAATTAACTGTACTTATAAAGGTATTAGGAAATAAAAGTAGTTTATTATTTATCATGATTGGTACAGCTTATACATCATTACGCGCTACTACAGACCTTCGTCCTATCCTGCCGTCACAGGTTAAATGCATGATAATTGACCGTGTAAAGTAAACTTATCCTGTCGTCACATGACATATTCATGATAATAGATCATGTAACATAAACTTATCCTGTCGTCACTCTGACATATTTATATATTAGCTCATGTAACGTAAATGTAACCTTTCGTCACATAACATATTCATGAGACCAGATCCTAAAACATGAAACCACTTCAATCACAATACCTATTCATGGCACTTGATCTTGAAATATGAACACACACTGCTTTGATATGACCTATGCGTAACACTGGATCCTGAAACATGAACCCCTCAGATCCTGTCCTCCTAGCCACAAGACTGAGTTCCGTGCTAGCAAGAAAGAGGAGACAAAAGCAGGATGAAACTATCTTGGGGTGCGGCTTACAGAGTGACTGCATGATGGTGTACCTCCTGACTAATCCATTACTAGAGACGGTCGCTACACACACACACGCACGGAGGGCCCGGGTTCAATTCCCGGCGGGGCCGAAACATTTCGAAGTGTTACGTTACACACACACACACACACACACACACATACATACAACAGGCCTAGTGTCTAATCGACATGTGCCTAGGACAAAATGGTAACTAACTAACACACACACACACACACACACACACTATATATATATATATATATATATATATATATATATATATATATATATATATATATATATATATATATATATATATAAGTCTGCCGATTAGGTAAAACTTGCGATTTTGGCTTAAATAGCAACGCTCTTCTTGCCATATAAGACAGGCGAAAATTTGTGTATGCAATAATTTCCCAAAATAATTCTGAACCTAAAGAAAAAATATATTTCATTGTGTTTGTTTATTATTAAATTATTGTTAATGTATCTAAAATATATTTAGTTGGGTTAGGCTAAATTAAATTTTGCTTGTTGTAATAAGGTTAGGTAGGTTTTCAAAGTTTCTCTTGGTACAAAATTATAAATTTTACATTAACATAAATGAAAAAAATATATGTTTAAACGTATAAGAGAAAATCGGCACGACATATATATATATATATATATATATATATATATATATATATATATATATATATATATATATATATATATATATATATATACAATCACACAAACTCATACATATATATACAACACAAACACATACATATACAACACACACACACACACACACATATGCAACCTGCACACACACACTTTGCGGTACCTCAAAGGAAAGTACGAAGAGCCAGGGGAACAGAGGAAGATTGGTCTCAAAAGAAAGAATGGACAGAAAACCTCAGGAGAAGGTTGTAACAAGAGTGGAAAAAGAAACTAGTTGAACATATTACTAAAATGGAGAAGAGGATGGATGCAGAGAGGAAGAAATGGGAGCTGCAAGTTGAAGCTGCAGAAGTCAGGATACAGAGACTAGAAGATGAACTGAAAATGCTGAAGCAGGATATAGAAGGGGCATGGCATCAGGAGCAGGTACACCAATATCCAACGAGGAGATTGGAGGAAAGGAAGGACTTTAGTCCTATATAGAGGCTCTATCAGGCCACCAGGAAATGACGAGGAATGAAAGTGGCATGCTGTTCTGCACAGGGACAGAAGTGATGGGTCACTGGGAGATCCAGGAAATGATAAGGAAAGCAGCAATGGCTATGTTTAAATGGAACCCAAAGATGTGGAGGAAAAAGCTATGGGAAGAGAAGAGGGAGAGGTCAGTTTTTATTTATGTCTTCAGGAGACCAAAGGGAGGACAGATGAAGAAAGATGACAGGTAGAAAAAAAGAGATTGAAATTATCATGAAATAAACAGGAGAGGAGGACATGACCAAGTCCGATTTATTTTCAAGTGCAAGACAGGTTCCTGCAGCAGAAACCATGGCTAAAGGAAACAAGAAAATACCAGCAGGTGTACCTAGACCATGACAGAACGAAAACGGAGCAATAGAAACTGAGAGAGAAGATACAAATACGAAATGGGCAAGAAAGAGAGACACGGGTAGAGTCAGGCAGAGAAAACTAGTCGGGATGAGCAGCAAGCAGAACCACACACAGAACCCCACAACCAAACATATTAACCCATAACAAACCACACGCCACACTCACAGCAAACCCCCCAGCACAAACCCCACCCACACAGCAGCCTCCCATAGCACCCTGCCAGGTCTACCACTCCCCCAGCCCCCACAAACCTCCCAGAATACAGTTTTGGAAAAGAAGTTGAAGGTATGGTACACCAACACAGACAGAATAATGAATAAGTGTGAAGAGTGGCACGAAAGAATCACAGAGGCATCACCAGACATCATAGCACTCATGGAAATGATATCAGACCTAATCTTTCCAATGGGATATCAGATCCTGAATATAGATAGAGGGAAAAGACGAGGTGGAGGAGTTGCACTGCTCATCAAAAAGAAGTGGAGTTTTGAGGAGTTGGAAGGAGGGGACAGAGGTGAAGCAAGGGACTACATAGTATTAACACTTTAGACTTGGGGTCCCAAGGTGGTGATTGCAGTGATGTACAACCTACCATTGAATAGGAGGAGGCCAAGACAAGAATATGATGAGATCAACAGAGCAATGGTTGATACAGTATCTGAGATGGCCAGAAGGGCCCACGTTGGCAATGTAAAGTTACTAGTTGTGGGAGATTTCAATCACAGGAAGATTGACTGGGAAAACCTGGAGCCACATGGAGGGACCAGAAACGTTGAGGACTATGATGGAGGTGATAGTGGAAAACCTCATGCATCAACATGTTAGGGACACTACCAGAGAGACAGGATAACCAGCAAGACTGGACCTCATATTCACCTTGAGTAGTTCAGACATTGAGGACATCACATATGAAACACTCCTCAAAGATAGTGACCACGTGGTCCTGAGTTTTGAATACAAAGAGTTGCAAGTTGAGAGGGAAGCAGAACGAGTAGGACGGGAGAAGCCAAACTAAAAACGAGGGGACTACACAGGCACGAAAAATTTCCTGCATGAGGTTCAGTGGGAAAGAGAACTGGTGGGAAAATCAGTAAATGAAATGATGAAAAATGTGAAAACAAAATGCAAGGAGGCAGAGGAGAGGTTCGTACCCAAGGGCAACAGAAATAATGGGAAGACCAGAACGAGCACTTGGTTCACCCAAAGGTGTAGAGAGATCAAAACTAAGGAAAATAAGGAAAGTAGTCAAAGAGCTAGAAGCCATAAAGGAATATGTACAGATAAGGAGGGAGGCCTGACGGCAATATGAAAATGACATAGCATAGAAAGCCAAATCTGACCTGAAGCTGTTGTTCAGCCACATCACGAAGAAAACAACAGTCAAGGACCAGGTAATCAGGCTGAGGAATGAAGGAGAGAAGATCACAAGAAACGACTCCATACAGCCGTAATGAAGGGGTACACCAACAAGTGCTGAACACACTACACACAACTGAGGAAGAGGTGATGACGCTGCTAAGGAAGCTAGATACGACAAAGACGGTGGGACAGGAGATCTCTCTGTGGGTCCTGAGAGAAGGCGCAGAGGCGTTGTGTGTACCAATAACAATAATCTTCAACACATCTATCGAAACTGGAAAACTACCTGAGGTGTGGAGGACAGCAAATGTAGTCCCAATTTTTAAGAAAGGAGACAAACAGTATTAATCTACAGACCAGTGTCATTGACACATATAGTATGCAAAGTCATGGAGAAGATTATCAGAAGAGATAGAAAGAAATGAACTGATACTCGACAAACAGCATAGTTTCAGGGAGGGGAAATCCTGTGTCACGGACTTACTGGAGTTTTACGACAAGGTATCAGAAGTAAGACAGGAGAGAGAGGGTGGGTAGATAACATTTTCTTGGACTTTCAGAAGATTTCGACACAGTTCCACACAAGAGATTAGTGGAAAAGCTAGGGGATCAAGCATGTATAACAGGAAAGGCCTTGCAAAAAATCATAGAATACGTAATAGGAAGGCAACAACAAGTCATGGTACGTGACGAGGTGTCAAAGTGGGCGCCTGTGACAAGCGGGGTTCCACAGGGGTCAGTGTTAAGGCCGGAGCTGTTTCTGGTATATGTGAGTGACATGACGGAAGGGATAGATTCAGAGGTGTCCCTGGGTGCAGACGATGTGAAGCTAACGCAAAGAATTCGATCGAATGAGGACCAGGTAGGACTACAAAAGGATTTGGACAAGCTGAAAGCCTGGTCCAGCAACTGGCTCCTGGAGTTTAACCCCACCAAATGCAAAGTCATGAAAATTGGGGAAGGTAAAAGAAGACCGCGGAAAGAGTACAGGCTAGGGAGGACAAAGACTGTAAACCTCATTCAAGGAAAAGGATCTTGGGGTGAGTATGATACCGAGCACATCTGGGGCACACATCAACCAAATAACTTCTGCAGCATATGGGTGCCTGGCAAACCTAAGAATAGTGTTTCGGCACCTTAGTAAGGAATCGTTCAAGACTCTGTACACCGTGTACATCAGGCCCATATGGAGTATGCAGCACGAGTTTGGAACCCACACCTGGTCAAGCAGGTCAAGAAATTAGAGAAAGTGCAAAGGTTTGCAACAAAACTAGTCCTGGAGCTAAGGGACATGTCCTATGAGAGGAGAGGTTAAGGAAAATTGACCTGACACCTCTAGAGGACAAGACGAATAGGGGGGACATGATAACAACATATAAAATACTTTGAGGAACTGACAAGGTTTATAGGGACAGGATGTTTCAGAGATGAGACACAGCAACAAGGAGTCACAACTGGAAGTTGAAGACTCAAAGGAGCCACAGGGATGTTAGGAAATATTTCTTCAGTCATAGAGTCAGGAAGTGGAACAATCTGGAGAGTAAGATAGTGAAGAGATACGATAAAGCTTATGGAGCAGGGAGAGAGTGGACTTAGTAACGACCAGAGAAGAAGAGGGGCCAGGAGCTATGACTCGACCCCTGCAACCACAAATAGGTGAGTATACACAGTCACACACTCACACACACACACACACCACACACACACACACACACACACACACACACACACACACCGCAGACAGAGTATAGTCTAGGTGGCCAAAGACTGCAAACCTCACTCAAGGAAAAAGCTCTTGGGGTGAGTATAATACCGAGCACATCTCCTGAGGCACACATCAATCAGATAACTGCTGCAGCATACGGGCGGCTGGCAAACCTAAGAATAGCGTTCCAATACCTCACTAAGGAATCGTTCAAGACTCTGTACACCATATACGTCAGGCCCATACTGGAGTATGCAGCACCAGTTTGGAACCCACACCTGGACAAGCACGTCAAGAAAGTAGAGAAAGTGCAAAGGTTTGCAACAAGACTAGTCCCAGAGCTAAGGGGATTATCCTACGAAGAAAGGTTAAGGGAAATCGGCCTGACGACACTAGAGGACAGGAGGGTTAGGGAAGACATGATAACGACATATAAAATACTGAGAGGAATAGATAAGGTGGACAGAGACTAGATGTTCCAGAGAGGGGACCCAGAAACAAGGGGTCACAATTGGAAGTTGAAGACTCCTATGAGTCAAAGGGATGTTAGGAAGTATTTCCTCAGTCATAGAGTTGTCAGGAAGTGGAATAGCCTAGAAAGTGACGTAGTGGAGGCAGGAACCAAACATAGTTTTAAGACGAGGTTTGATAAAGCTCATGGAGCAGGGAGAGAGAGGACCTAGTAGCAATCAGTGAAGAGGCGGGGCCAGGAGCTATGACTCGTCCTCTGCAACCACAAATAGGTGAGTACAAAATGGTAACTAACACACACACACACAAAGCTCCTGGAGCGGGTAGAGTGACCGAGTAGCGGCCAGTGAAGAGGCGGGGCCAGGAGCTGTGACTCGACTCCTGCAACCACAACTAGGTAAACTATTATAATGGATAATAAACTTTCTGAGAAGAAAATACGAACATTAATAAGAGGAACTAACGCCCTCGTAAGGATATGTCATTAGGGGAGGGCCAGGAGGATCTGCACTTGCTCCAAAAATTTTTTTTTTTATGTAAATGACTTACTAGAAACAAATAAAACCTATACGAATATATTGACAGGCGAATAAAAAACTTAGGTAAAATAAAAAATAATAATAATTAAGTCTTTAAAGGGCGATTTGGATACATTAAACAAATGGAGTAATAGATGGATGATTAAACTGAATTTAGATAAATGCCATATAATGGAAGAAAGTGTAATGAGGCCTTGTGAAGACTTCAGACTGTAACAGCATACTGAAAGTCTTAGGAAAAGAGAAGAAGCTGAGATATAATAATCAGAAGAAATGGCTCCGGAGATTATGTAAAT
>WNWK01029233.1:0-24614 GCA_009830355.1 Cherax destructor | reverse complement strand
ATGTACATGTTTATAGAGGGGCAACGGATATATCAGATCATTATTTAGTTGTAGCTACCATTAGAGTAAAAGGTAGATGAGACAAAAACAAAATGGCAACAGCAAGTAAGAGAGGTAAAAGTGTATAAACTAAAGGAGGAGGAAGTTAGGGTGAGATATAGCAACTATTGGCAGAAAGGTGGGCTAGTGCAAGTATGAGTAGTGGGGGTTGAAGAGAGTTGGGATAGTTTTAAAAATGCAGTTTGTATTAGAATGTGGGGCAGACGTTTGTGGCTATAGGAGGATGGGAGCAAGAGGAAGAGGAGTGAGTGGTGGAATGAAGAAGTAAAGGGTGTGATAAAAGAAAAAGGTAGCTTATGAGAGGTTTTACAAAACAGAAGTGTTAATAGAAGAGCAGAGTATATGGAGAGTAAAAGAAAGGTGAAGAGAGTGGTTGTTATGTCTTATCTTTGCTTGCTCGTCGGAACACGGGCAGTAGAATGGTAGCGTAGGTGAAGTGATACGGCCGTAGACTAGGCTTGGGTTTATTATCGAATAGGGCAAGTGTACACAGATGCAGAGAGTATGAGAGGGGACTGGAACCCAGCTGGGTAGGACCTGTTTCGGGGAGGTAGGCCGCCAGAGTGAGAGAGAAACATGGCAGGCCAGCCTGACCTTGATAGGCCTATAGATGGCAGCACCGTAGTGCCGTGCAGTTTGAAAGGGACTCAGTATAGGCTGTTTACATCCGCTCGGCCACCTATCGCGTGTCGTCTTGACACTACAATACTGGCGGGCATGAAGGTGTAAACGAGCAACAAGCAATAGTTACCCAGGGGAAACTGGCTTCCCGTCACCTGACATTTACATATACAGTCATCCCTTGGTTTTCAATTGTCTCAGTTTTCACCGATTTTGGTTTTCAATCACTTTTTTCGTGGAAAAATTGTCTCAGTTTTCACAGAATGTCTCAGTTTTCACTGATGGTACGGAACCTGTCCACAAGTGCCCTGCACATACAAAGCCCACTAGACCGCTACCCACGCACATTGTCATGCAGTGTAGCATTGTTTATGCTTGAGTGAACATCATCCCAGGAGTTCATACAAAACATTTATTAACAATTCATTGTTTTTGGCCCTTGATTATTGTGTGTGATTACTAAATAAGCTACCATGGGCCCAAAGAAAGCTCCTAGTGCCAGTCCTTTGGTAAAGAAAGTGAGAAACACGATGGAGTTTAAGAGTGTAGCAGGTATGCAGGGAGTGTAGCATGTATGCAGGGAGTGTAGCAGGTATGCAGGGAGTGTAGCAGGTATGCAGGGAGTGTAGCAGGTATGCAGGGAGTGTAGCAGGTATGCAGGGAGTGTAGCAGGTATGCAGGGAGTGTAGCAGGTATGCAGGGAGTGTAGCAGGTATGCAGGGAGTGTAGCAGGTATGCAGGGAGTGTAGCAGGTACGCAGGGAGTGTAGCAGGTATGCAGGAGTGTAGAAGGCAGGGAGGAGTGTAGCAGGCATGCAGGAAGTGACCCCGGATAAGGACTTGGTACCTAAATTCCTTATGGAAGGGGATTCCCCTTCCAAAAAATAGGGACTCTTCCCTCTCCCCTCCTCCCTCTCTTCCATCCAGCAACATCAGTCTTCAATAAAGGTAAGTGCCACATAGAGTTCATTCATTTGTGCATGTAAATCTATCTTTAAGGCCCCAAATTTAATTTTTTCCAAACTTCTGGTTTCTGGAACAGATTAATTGAATTTCCATTATTTCTATGGGGAAAATAGTTTTGGTTTTCACCGATTTTGGCTTTAGCTGATCCATCTGGAACGGATTAAAATTGAAAACCAAGGGATAACTGTACAATATGCTAATTGCCGGTGCGGGCCTTGAAAACTCTCCCGTTTTGAGGGTTGGGGAAGAGAAAATCGGCCTGCCCGTACAGCTGGACGGAGGACAGAACAAGCCGATGCTGGCACTGGAACTAGAGTCTTCTATATACAGGTTGTCCACAGGGCCCGGCATCAACTTGACTGCACATCCTTGAGCGCTGTACTATCCTCACATCTGCAAACAATGACTGACAGTAGCATTTCCTAAGGTGTGACATTTAGCTCAAAAGGGCGATACTGCCCTTACCTTATACAGGCTTTACAAGACACACTGGGTGCACATACTCACAATAACATTATTTCCATGGAATTCATTATACTATGGGTACCCTTCTAGAATAAATTTTACATATTTACATGGTGTTGTCCACCCTGACTCCATTATTTACTAACTATACAATGTATGTGCATTAATCCCCATTTCTGCAAGCAAACAATTAGCGTAGCTAGCGTAGGAGTCGGACAAGTCAGTAGGTATGTCAATGTCACAGAAATGTACTGCTGTCCTGGGTCTCAGGCCATAAGTATGGAGCCTTACAGGACTGTCATCTGTTGTAGTGGTAGCGGGTGAAGAACTAGACAGGTTGTCACTAGTTTGAGTCTGATTGTGGCTTTGCAATGCGCGCGATTCCAGCTCTGCTTCGGCTTGCACATGATCAATATACTTCATGTGGTCAAGGTGAGCTTCTCTGATAGTTCCGGTAGCTATCTCCCTCACCTCGAACTTATTGCCTCGGAGCTGTCGTAGGACACAGTAAGGACCAACAAACTTGGGAACAAGTTTATGCATACCAGGGGTCCGCGTCGGGTTGAGCAACATAACTTTGCAACCTGGTTCCACCTTACTTTCCTTAGCATGGGCGTTGCGATCAGACGTGAACCTATCTGTGGCTTTTATTAGGTTCTCACGTACTCGCTGGAAGACAAGCTGTGTGGTCCGCATCTTAACTATACCGGTGTTATCGGTGTCATAAGTTGGACTAGGCGGAGCAAACAGGATTTCGTACGGTAAACGCTTATCATAGCCATACAAAGCAAATGGGGTGTCTCGCAATCGAGCTGTTGAGGGAAGAGTTCAATGTACACTGAACATCTGGAATAGCCTCATCCCATGTAGTACAACTCGGATTAACGGTTACTCTGAGCACCTCCAGGACTTTGCGGTTTGTATGTTCAGCAAGACCATTACTCGCGAGGTGACGTGGAGCTACTGGTGCTTGGTGAATGTCAAACCTGGAACAAAGATCCTTCATCGTGGCATTTATGAACTCCGACCCATTGTCTGACAGGAGAACACGTGGGCAGGTATGACAGAGAACGATATGCTCACGGAAAGCATTTGCAACTGTCTGGGCCGTTTTGTCAGGGATGGGTACAAACTCACAGTATCACATCAAGTTATCTACCATTACAAGCAGTGTTTATTACCCTTCTCCGAGGTCGAGAAGTTCGTCTCAGAACGGCATCAAGACAGACGAGTCTAAAATCTCGGCTGTACGAAAGTTCCCTAGACCTATGATGACAGATGCTGTCCGCTCCTTCGTAGGCCTAGCTGGATCCCACCGCTGCCACCACTGTTATGTCTTATCTTGGCTTGCTCGTCGGAACACGGGCAGTAGAATGGTAGCGTAGGTGAAGTGATACGGCCATAGACTAGGCTTGGGTTTATTGTCGAATAGGGCAAGTGTACACAGATGCAGAGAGTATGAGAGGGGACTGGAACCCAGCTGGGTAGGACCTGTTTCAGGGAGGTAGGCCGCCAGAGTGAAAGAGAAACATGGCAGGCCAGCCTGACCTTGATAGGCCTATAGATGGCAGCACCGTAGTGCCGTGCAGTTTGAAAGGGACTCAGTATAGGCTGTTTACATGGTGAGAGAGTGCAAAGGCGAGCAGATGAAAGAGTGGAGAGGCTCTGTCAAGAAATTTTGCTGAAAACAAGAAATATTTTTTGGGGTGAGATACAGTGGACCCCGAGTTTCCTAAGGTTCTTACTTCGTAAACATCATGTTTCGTAAGCTTTTACAATTTCGAGAATCGTAAACCGCTCGTGTTTCGTAACGTATTAGACCTGTCCGCCTGCTCCGCGCCTGCGCGGGACGCCGCCAGTGAAACGTTGTTTACCATTGAGAGAACATTACCTAGCGCGCTCTTTCAAACATTCACACTACATTTGGTGTTTTTTTGGTGCTTTAGTGATTGTCACTGTGAAATAAGTCACCATGGGTCCAAAGAAGCTTCCTAGTGGCACCCTGTGGTAGCATTCATGCAGGAGTGTAGCATTCATGCAGGGAGTGTAGCATTCATGCAGGAGTGTAGCATTCATGCAGGGAGTGTAGCATTCATGCAGGGAGTGTAGCATTCATGCAGGAGTTTAGCATTCATGCAGGAGTTTAGCATTCATGCAGGGGGTGTAGCAGGCATGCAGGGAGTTTGCATTCATGCAGGGAGTTTAGCATTCATGCGGGGAGTTTAGCATTCATGCAGGGAGTTTAGCATTCATGCAGGGAGTTTAGCATTCATGCAGGGAGTTTAGCATTCATGCGGGGAGTTTAGCATTCATGCAGGGAGTTTAGCAGGCATGCGGGGAGTTTAGCAGGCATGCAGGAGTTTAGCATCATGCAGGAGTTTAGCAGGCATGCAGGAGTTAGCAGACATGCAGGGAGTTTGCAGGCATGCAGGGAGTGTAGTAGACATGCAGGGAGTGTAGCAGGCATGCAGGGAGTGTAGCAGGCATGCAGGGAGTGTAGCAGGCATGCAGGGAGTTTAGCATTCATGCAGGGAGTTTAGCAGGCATGCAGGGAGTGTAGCAGACATGCAGGGAGTTTAGCAGGCATGCAGGGAGTGTAGCAGACATGCAGGGAATGTAGCAGGTATGCAGGGAGTGTAGCATTCATGCAGAGAGTGTAGCAGGCATGCAGGGAGTGTAGCAGGCATGCAGGAGTTTAGCATTCATGCAGGGAGTTGCATGCAGGGAGTGTAGCAGCATGCAGGGAGTGTAGCAGGCATGCAGGGAGTGTAGCAAGCATGCAGGAGTGTAGCAGGCATGCAGGGAGTTTAGCAGGCATGCAGGAGTTTAGCATCATGCAGGGAGTTAGCAGGCATGCAGGGAGTGTAGCAGACATGCAGGGAGTTTAGCAGGCATGCAGGGAGTGTAGCAGCATGCAGGGAGTGTAGCAGGCATGCAGGGAGTGTAGCAGGCATGCAGGGAGTTTAGCATTCATGCAGGGAGTTTAGCAGGTATGCAGGAGTGTAGCATTCATGCAGGGAGTGTAGCAGGCATGCAGGGAGTGTAGCAGGCATGCAGGGAGTTTAGCATTCATGCAGGGAGTTTAGCAGGCATGCAGGGAGTGTAGCAGACATGCAGGGAGTGTAGCAGGCATGCAGGGAGTGTAGAATTCATGCAGGGAGTGTAGCAGGCATGCAGGGAGTGTAGCAGGCATGCAGGGAGTGTAGCAGGCATGCAGGGAGTTAGCATGTCATGCAGGGAGTTTAGCAGGCATGCAGGAGTGTAGCAGACATGCAGGGAGTTTAGCAGGCATGCAGGGAGTGTAGCAGACATGCAGGGAGTGTAGCAGGCATGTAGGGAGTGTAGCATTCATGCAGGGAGTGTAGCAGGCATGCAGGAGTGTAGCAGGCATGCAGGGAGTGGGATTCCCTTCGTAGAGGCTGAAGAATTCCTCCCCAACAAGTGTTTAATTGTGATGAAACAGGCCTGTTTTGGAAGAAAATGCCCAAGAGGACCTTCATTACTCATTACTCTATCTTCCAGATGCCTGCAACTCTTCAATAAAGGTAAGTAAATGTGTATATATATATTGTTTTTAATTATTTTATATGTGAATATTTTTTTTGTGGAACGAATTAACTGTATTTACATTATTTCTTATGGGAAATAATGGTTCGAATTTCGTAAACTTCGTATTAACCCTATACCGCGCTGGCATCACATATGAGGCGCAAAAAGCATTGTTTTCATGGCGCCATGAGCACAAAGCATATCCTCAGAGAGATTTCAAATTTCGCTCCAACCAATCACAAGCCTTCTGGGCAGAGCTTGAATGTGTTGTCACTTGGGAGTTGTCGACTGCTATTGGCTGGGAGCTCCAGAAGTCTTCAGTACTGTCTGAAGTGTTGAAGGAGGAGCATTTCCAGCCTGACTCTCTTGATATTTCACCAATTTACACCACTCCAGAATGTTGGTAAGTTACTGAATGTGTTTCCAGTGCATTATTGAATGTTTTATCCTCATTTTGAGATGCAAATGAATTGCCTGAAGTATTTATAAGTAACAAATGAATGCACTTGAAGTTTTGTTTACATTTTTGGTATCATTTATGAGGCTCGGCCTGACAAGTATAGAATGTCACGTGCCACTGAGTGTATCATATGTGAGACCAAAACAGACAATGGTGATAACATATTTGCCAATGAAGGTATCATATATTAACAAATAACAATAAGGCCATCTTTGTAATATAGCTACAATGCAGTGAATCAAATACATTGATATGAGTGCTTACCTTGTAAATATATAAAATTTGCTCAATTTTGATGCTCATTTTGTGTTTTCTGTTCATTTCAGTTAAACACAAATGTTTTATGGATCAAGGGCTCAAAGAAAAAGGGATTACATTGTGCCAGAGTTATGTGATGACAGTGACAGTAATGAGGAAGTGGATTCTGCGGATGAATATGAGCCACCACGGCAAGATGCTTCCTCTTCAAGTGAAGATGAACATGAAGATTTGTCTACTAGAAGGTACAGCAAGGAGAACAAACAAAAGGTGGATGTTGACTGTCCTGCAGTCATAAAGAGTTATAATGCCCATATGGGAGGCATAGATAAGAATGATATGTTGGTGTACCTCTACAAGTCTCCACTCAAAGCAAAACGCTGGTACATGAGGCTGTTTGGATATGTCATTGATCTTTGTTGTGTCAATGGCTGGTTGTTGTACAGGCATGACTGTGCTGCTCTGAAAGAGAAATACATGAACCTCAAGGATTTCTGGTTTTCCATCTCCCATTCAGCAAGAAAGCCAACCAAGGGAATCCCAAGGAGCATGAGATCCTATCCAAGTTGTTCAACTTCACGGTCTTCTTCAATTGAAGAAAATTTCATTCGCTATGGAAAAAGAAATCATGAGGATACAAGATATGATGAAACACTACCTCACTGGCCAGTTTCTACAAAGAGGCTTTCATGTAAACATCGCAACACCAATGACAAAAGGATCTACTCGTCCTTTTCTTGTTCCTTCTGCAAGGTTAATCTATGTCTAAACTCAACCAGACATTGTTTCGTGGAATTCCATAAGAAACAAGATGCATAAATACCTCTGATAAAAATGTTTGTCACAATAAATACAGAAAGGATACTCATTTGGTGCCATATCCATATTTTTGTAACATTTTTGCAATTTTTGTATAATGTCAAATACTATAAATGTGTTAAAATTATTGAAATAAAGTTACTGTGGCTTTGGTTTAACCCAGTTGTTTATTAATAAACCTTAAATATATATATATGCCTTTTATTATCAGTTATTAGTAGCTGTTATGATTCTTTTAGACACATGCCGTTGTCAGGAATGGCATCAAATATGATGCGAATCTGTCACCTATAGTTTAATCTTTGTTGGGATTGGCCTCATATTTGATTCCGCCAAAAAGGCCATTTTATGGACCAAAAATAAATAAACTTGTAAAAGGACCACAAATAAATAGGTCTTAGCATTGCTTATATTATCAGAATATGGGTTGCAAATGTTGCACTTTCTCAAATTTGATTCATGGAGATAATAGTGGGAAAGTTGAATAAGGGGCAAGAGAAAGAGGATAATATGGAATAATGGGGAGTGGAAAATACAAGAGAATGGTAGGAAGAGAATACAAGAGAATGGTAGGGAGAGAATACAAGAGAATGGTTAAGTACTAGCTCCTGGAACGGATTAATTACGATACTCGGAGGTCCACTGTAAACAAGTTAAGAAAGCCTAGGGAATGAATGGATTTGTCAGTTAAAAACAGAGTAGGGGAGTTAGTAGATGGGGAGCTGGAGGTATTGGGTAGATGGTGGGAATATTTTGAGGAACTTTTAAATGTCGATGAAAAAAGGGGAGGCGGTAATTTCATGCACTGGCCAGGGAGGTATAACATCGATTAGGAGTGAAGAAGAGCAGGATGTGAGTGTGGGGAAGGTGCATGAAGCATTACTTAGAATGAAAGGGGGTAAAGCAGCTGGAACTGATGGGATCATGACAGAAATGTTGAAAGCAGGGGGGGATATAGTATTGGAGTGGTTGGTATTTTTGTTTAATAAATGTATGAAAGAGGGGAAGGTACCTAGAGATTGGCAGAGAGCATGTATATTTCCTTTATATAAAGGGAAGGGGGATAAAAGAGATTGTAAGAATTATAGGGGAATAAGATTACTGAGTATACCAGGTAAAGGTGTATGGTAGGGTTATTATTGAAAGAATTAGAGGTAAGACAGAGAGTAGAATTGCAGATGAGCAAGGAGGCTTTAGAGTGGGTAGGGGATGTGTAGATCAAGTGTTTACAGAGCATATATGTGAACAGTATTTAGAAAAAGGTAGGGAAGTTTTCATTGCATTTATGGATTTAGAAAAGGCATATGATAGAGTGGATAGGGGAGCAATGTGGCAAATGTTGCAAGTGTATGGAATAGGTAGTAAGTTACTGAAGGCTGTAAAGAGTTTTTATGAGGATAGTGAGGTTCAGGTTAGGGTGTGTAGGAGAGAGGGAGATTACTTCCCGGTAAAAGTAGGTCTTAGACAGGGATGTGTAATGTCACCATGGTTGTTTAATATATTTATAGATGGGGTTGTAAAAGAAGTAAATGCTAGGGTGTTGAGGAGAGGGGTGGGATTAAATTATGGGGAATTAAATGCAAAATGGGAGTTGACACAATTACTTTTTGCTGATGATACTGTGCTTATGGGAGATTTTAAAGAAAAGTTGCAAAGGTTAGTGGACGAGTTTGGGAGGGTGTGTAAAGGAAGAAAGTTGAAAGTGAACATAGATAAGAGTAAGGTGATGACGGTATTAAACGATTTAAATAAAGAAAAATTGGATATCACATTGGAGAGAGGGATTATGGAAGAAGTAAATGTTTTCAGATATTTGGGAGTTGACTTGTCAGCAGATGGGTTTATGAAGGATGAGGTTAACCATAGAATTGATGAAGGAAAAAAGGTGAGTGGTGCGTTGAGGTATCTTTGGAGACAAAAAACGTTATCCATGGAGGCAAAGAAGGGAATGTACAAAAGTATTGTGGTACCAACACTCTTATATGGGTGTGAAGCATGGGTTGCAAATGCTGCAACGAGGAGGTGGCTGGAGGCAGTGGAGATGTCCTGTCTAAGGGCAATATGTGGTGTAAATATTATGCAGAAAATTCGGAGTATGAAAGTTAGGAGGTGTGGAGTTACTAAAAGTATTTGTCAGAGGGCTGAAAAGGGGTTGTTGAGGTGGTTTGGTCATTTAGAAAGAATGGATCAAAGTAGAATGACTTGGAGAGTGTATCTGTAGGGGAAGGAAGGCAGGGTAGGGGTCGTCCTCGAAAAGGTTGGAGGGAGGAGGTAAAGGAGATTTGGTGGGCGAGGGGCTTGGACTTCCAGCAAGCATGTGTGAGCATGTTTGATAGGAGTGAATGGAGACGAATGGTTTTTGGGACCCGACGAGCTGTTGGATGTGAGCAGGGTAATATTTTGTGAAGCGATTCAGGGAAACCAGTTAATTGATTTAGTTGGACTTGAGTCCTGGAAATGGGAAGTACAATGCCTGCACTTTAAAGGAGGGGTCTGGGATAGTGACAGTTGGGAGGGACTTATCCTCAGCTGTCGTATCTGAGCACCTCTGCAAAGACAGTGATTATGTATGAGTGAGGTGAAAGTGTTGAATGATGATGAAAGTATTTTCTTTTTGGGGTTTTTCTTTCTTTTTGGGTCACCGTGCCTTGGTTGGAGATGGGTCACCCTGCCTTGGTTGGAGACGGGTCACCCTGCCTTGGTTGGAGACGGGTCACCCTGCCTTGGTTGGAGACGGCCAACTTGTTGAAAAAAAAAGAAGCAAATTGTCTATATTAATCTGTGTAAGCTTACTTAGGTACAGGTACACAAGTATAATTATCAGTTATAATAATAATGTAGGTATGTAGTCTGCCTGGGCTACATACCTACTCCTAATTACATGTGGCCCAGAGCCATATTATTACCATCGACATACGTTTCATTTAGATGCCATCATAAACAAAGGGAGAAGTAATGAATAATTCATTCCTAGAATTTTAAACAAAAGCGTTATTTATTAAGGGAAGTGACGTAATGTTTTCCCTCCGTCCGGCTACCACACCTCGATAGTACAGTGGACCGTCATTTAACACAATAGTTACGTTCCTGAAAATGCCGTGTTATGTGAAATCATGTTAGATGAACTGAATAACTTATGGGAAAAATAGGGTTACGTTCCTGGGCCCCCAAAAAGGCAAACAACTTTTTTTTTAGACCAACAGATTTTACAAAAATAAAAGTGAATATGTAATTGTAGTTCATTATCATGATGTATTATGTTGTTTTTACTGCTTAAGACTACAAATGTAACAGAACTAATAGTATTTCTTACCTTAAGGGAGGGGCAAGACATTTTTATCATTTTTTTTTATTTTGCTAAAATTTCAATGCGAATTTGTCTGTGAATTAAGCACCATTTGAAACCTAAATACTGTGTTTTTAGTGACGTTTTTGCCTTACAGTTATATAGAAAAAAAAGTGCCCTATTTGATAGTGCTTAGGGCAAATCCTCTCCTACAAAATTTGTAAGAGATACAATGTTCTAGTTGAAGTCAGATGAAAGAGGAAGAGCTTGGTTTTTGAATTACAGAGCGTTTTGAGCTTTCTGTCAATAGATTGCATTATACCAAATGTTGAAATACGTGTTTTTTTTTTTTAAATTTGTTTGGGAAAAAAATTATCACTGACAACAAAACGTAAAACATATCGCAAACTCTCCCTGTAATTCAATAGAACCATCATTCCTCAATAACCTACAAAAGAATCATGATGCTCTGATAAATACTGTTTGCATGAGAGGATTTATAATGTCAATAACTTATTCCTGAGATATTGATAATTATGTTTGTGTAAAAATCTTAGGTAATGGCGCGCCAAACTTCAGAGCACTATACTCCTCTGTTCTCATTGGAAGCCTGAAGGCTATTGAGCTTCTTCCACTACACTCCTCACAGAAGTTGCCATGTAGTGTATTACAAGTGAAACAATCATAAAAATCACAATTTTGGGGGTAAAAAACAACTGACTAATTGCCAACATGTCCTCTTCCTAAGAGAAAGATAGAAAAAAATGCTTTTTAGTAAAAACATACTTAGAAATAAGATAGAAACACGCTGATTACATCAACATGTTGCCAGAATTATGCATTATTTTTCGGTAAGAAAACATTTTGTTCCATAATTTTTTTATTTCAATACAGTGGCCCCCCGAGTTTCGTAAAAACTTCACTCCTGAAGTCTGCTCAAGTGCCATTACCGAACAAATTTACTCCCTTAAGGAAAAATGTCACATAGGTTAGTCTATTTCAGACCCCCAAAAATACACTTCCACAAGCACTTACAATATTATACTTACATAATTGTACGATTTCCGGGGTTTACGAAACTCGGGGGTCCACTGTATTTTTTATCACTCAAAACGTCTTGCCCTTCCCTTAAATTGTGGGTGCTGGTGTTTGTGGATGATTGTGAAGAGAGTGGAGAGTTATGCTGTAGCTCTACTGAGCTGAGGTAGATGGTAGAGGTTCTGGAACTGTGGGATGATTGTGAAGAGAGTGGAGAGTTATGCTGTGGCCCTACTGGGCTGAGGTGGATGGTAGAGGTTCTGGAACTGAAGTCGATGGTTGTACTGAGTGTCTAACTTTAAGTCATTCAGTAAGTCAGTCAAGTCATTCAGTAAGTCAGTCAAATCATTCAGTAAGTCAGTCAAGTCATTCAGTAAGTCAGTCAAGTCAGTCAGTAAGTCAGTCAGTAAGTCAGTCAGTAAGTCAGTCAAGTCAGTCAGTAAGTCAGTAAGTCAGTCAAGTCATTCAGTAAGTCAGTCAAGTCAGTCAGTCATCTCTTCCTTCTTTTCTTCCATCCTTTCTTCCTTCCTTTCTTCCATCCTTTCTTCCTTCCTTTTTTCCTTCCTTCCTTCTGGTTTCTTGTGCATTGCTTTTGGTCACAAACTTCTCAAAACCATGAAATTCATCTTCACTGACACTTCCATCTGTGTTAGAGCTATCACTTGGGAAGAGAAGAGTCCCAGATTCACTGGGGAGTCAGATATTTCTTACTGCTATGCATGCTGAACAAGGACTACTGAAATAGCATTCCCACAATGCACCACTGGCTCAATGTTTTTTTTTTATACTGCATACACTGACCATGCAGACCCATCCTGTCCCATGTAGGCCTGCTAGCTTTCTCCCAGTAGATTTGAAACCGCTAGAATTTTGGTGTATAAATACGTCACCAACGCTGGCTCGTAAGATGTATCTATACAGCACCAACAGCGAAATGGTTAATAGCTTGTGTGTGTGAATTTTCATCTGAGCTGCCTCCTGGGGCGATCTCTGCTAAAATATTTGCTACACTCCTCCATTTTAGGTGTCTCAAGTTGAAATCTCGTCTCAGTCTTGTTGGTTTTGTAATTGCTGGTATGAGTAGTGTATTATTCATACTGTTATTGAAATCAGTTATAGGTTGGTCATCTGTTAGGCCAAGGTTAATGTTGAAGTCTCCTGCTAGTAGTAGGTGGTGCTTTTTCATTTGTTTTTCTATTATCAGTGTTTTTAGTTTATCACTAAAAGCTGGGATATTAGTATGAGGCATCCTGTATATGGCCCCAGTTGCTATAGGTTTTTTACAGAGAAAGTTGCAACTTTATATTCACCATATTCATCACTGAAGGAAATGGTTGTGCAACATGATAGTTCATTAGAATAATAGATGGCAATACTTCCCCCAGTTTGTTCTGGCCTGAAGTTGTGGATTGTTGTGTATCCTGGTAGTGTGTAGATGTCTATTGTATCTTGCTTAAGCCAGGTTTCAGGCAGATATATAGGCAGACAGATAGACAGACAGACAGACAGATAGACATGTTTATGTGTAGCAGTGAAAACAAATAAAGCCAAGGCAGTGCACAATCATCAGATGTCACACCACTGCTGCACTGTCAGCAGTGGAGTGACACTCGTCTTTCACCGTGCTTCAAGGAGTTTCATATATACTCCAGCATGTCTAAAACATTGCTGGGACCTATAAATACTTTGTATATATTTCTAGACAATAGTATGTGAACAAGACAGGTGAAAATGTTCACCAGTTAGTGTGTTTGTGACTGTTTGAGCACATGTACGTTCTGTTGGCTGCTGGTCACCTCCTATGCTACTTCCTCCAACTTACCCAATAACATCTGCAAAGGAATTAAATTTTATGCAAGTGGAGCAGAGTAACATTTATGAAGGAATTCAGGGAAACTGGTTAGCTGGACTTGAGTCCTGGAGGTAGGAAGTACAATGCTTGAGATCTGAAAAAGGGGTGGAGATATGTTGTAATTTTGAACTGTAGTTTTGGCGCACCTCTGGCAGTACAGTGATGGAGTGAATGGGCCGCCCTGCCTAGGTGGGAAACAGCCGATGTGTTAATAAAAATAAAAATATTCCATTTTCAGAAGCCTGAAAATGTTGTATGTTACATTGTTACTGTAGAGGCAGCCCCACTTTACAGTGCTTCACTTTACAGTGTTTTGCTAATGCAACGGTTTTCAATTATACCCATTCTTCATTTGGTTTGTTTACATTCTAGGTAATCACGACTCTCCATTTTGTCTGGAAACTTTCCAAAATTTCAAGTGTTTTAACCCTTTCAGGGTCCGTGCCGTAGTTCTACGGCTTTGAGTTCTGGGTCCAAACCGTAGGTCTTCGTCATGAGCTCAGCTCACTCAGATAAGCTTTGAGCAGTAAATTTGGGCCTAGATATGAGAGAATACATCTATGTGGTAAGTGTGCACCACATAAAACAAATCCTGCAGCACACATTGCATAATGAGAGAAAAAAATGAAACCGTAATTTTCGATTAAAACAGCGACTTTGCATTATTTTTCGTATATTTTTATAGTTATATTTGCCATTTCTTGGTCTCATTTGATAGAATGGAAGATATATTACATATATAAAGATGATTTTGATTGGTTTTAGTACTGGAAATGGCTTGAAACTGAGCTCAAAGTAGCGGAAATGTTACATTTTTGCCGATGTTCAAGAGTAAACAAATGACCTCACACGTCTAATACGCACCAGCTGGTGGGTCTAATTTACGTTCAAAATGTGGTGATATTATTTGTACAATTATTATAATATTGCATAACAGTAAATCTTCCATTTTTTGGTTTGAATAAAAATTCATTATGTGAATAAAAAATAAAAATGGAATTCATTTGTAAATACTGAAAATGTAACTAATGAACAGAGGAAATGTTAGTTTAGTGCCAGGAATGCCTGCATTGTTTATTGTGCACCCTATTTTGAAATTGGAATATTTTTAACTGTGAGTTAAATTGGGTAAATTACCAATTTCCAATCACTTTATTTTGTAGTTGAAACAGTTGACTGGGCGATTTCTTGTGCTCAATCGATAGAATAGAAGTAATACTAGTGAAATAGCTAAGAATTTGGTCGACTGGAATAATGTAATTGACCTAAAATGGCAGTCAAAGTCGGCAAAATCGCTGATGCGTAAATATCGCTGACACATCAAAATTCGTGAGAGCATAATTTCGTCAATTTTCAATCAAATTTCGTACTTTTTGTTTTATTACCTTCAGAAAAAGATTCTCTACCATTTCATAAGACAAAATAAGAATTTATTTTTTAAAAATTCTTGGACACTAGCGCACCCCTTCCGAAAATGGCCTTGGACCCTGAAAGGGTTAAGGGAGGGGCAAATGAATTCACACTTTTTTTTTTATTTTAGTCTAATTTCAATGAGACTTACAGTGATTTATACAGCTTTTAAAAACCTATACAGTCTTTGTTATAATTTTTTGCCTTTAAGTTAGATAGAAAAAAATAAATTGTGCCAAATTTTAGGGGTCACAAAACTTTAATATTTCTATAAAATTGGGAAGATGTACAATGCTCTAGTTAACATGAGATAAAAGATAAAGGCTATATAATTGTTGACCCAGGTCTTTTTAGTGAAAATGTCAGTAGATACCATTATAAAAAATGTTGAAGTTAGTGATTTTGTTTTTGCCTTTTCTTTGTGGGAAAAAATCAATAAAAACAAAGCTGTAAAAGATATCGGAAATCCTCCATGGGTGTTTGTAGAGCCCTCATTACTCAATAACTGTGTCAAAATCATGAAATCCTTTTAATACTTTCTATAAACATTTCACACAATGTCAATAACTTATTTCTGAGTTATTAATATATATTTTCTGTAAAAGTCTTGAGAAAAATGGCATGATGACATAAAAATACTCAGGTTGCATAGATAGTGACGTTGTTTGAGACCTATCAGTGGGACACAACTGAAGTGAAGACAATGAGTCAAAGGATGTAAGGAAGACATCAGAGATGTCCATGAAGTGTTTTGACCTGATAACAATAGTGGGCAAGGAACATAGAATCCTTTAAACTTGTAAAGCTTTCATGCAATGTCAGATAAGTAGCAGACTAAATATGCGGAGCCCATGGAGCTAGTCCGCCCTGCATACACATTAGCGTGAAAATAGTGAGTACATCAAACTTGTTGAGACCCCAGTGGCCACTGAGGGGCATGAGTCCCTGACTTGAATGGAACGTCAGAGATGTTGCTATGTAGTGTTTTGTAATGAAACAATCATGAGGAAATGGAAAGAATCTTCCTCGTAAGCCATGCGTGTCTATAAGGCGACTAAAATGCCAGGAGCAATGGGCTAGTAACCCCTTCTCATGTACATTTACTAAAAAGAAAGAAAACTTTATAAAACTGGGATGTTTGAATGTGCGTGGATGTAGTGTGATAAAGAGATGATTGCTGATGTTATGAATGAAAGAAGTTGGATGTCCTGGCCCTAAGTGAAACAAAGCTGAAGGGGTAGGCGAGTTCAGTGGGGAGAAATAAATGGGAATAAGTCAGGAGTATCTGAGAGAGTTAGAGCTAAGGAAGGGGTAGCAATAATGTTGAAGGACCAGTTATGGAAGGAGAAGAGGGAATATGAATGTGTGGTCATAATAAGCATGTATGCACCTGGAGAAGAGAGGAGTGTAGAGGAGAGAGAGAGATTTTGGGAGATGTTAAGCGAATGTATAGGAACTTTTAAACCAAGTGAGAGAGTAATTGTGGTAGGGGACCTAAATGCTAAAGTAGGAGAAACATGTAGAGAGGGTGTGGTAGGTAAGTTTTGGGTGCCAGGTGTAAATGATAATGGGAGCCTTTTGATTGAACTTTGTATAGAAAGGGGTTTAGTTATAGGTAATACATATTTTAAGAAAAAGAGGATAAATAAGATACAAGATATGATGTAGGCGTAATGACAGTAGTTTGTTGGACTACGTATTGGTAGATAAAAGACTGTTGAGTAGACTTCAGGATGTACATGTTTATAGAGGGGCCACAGATATATCAGATCACTTTTTAGTTGTAGCTAAAGTGGGAGTAAAAGGTAGATGGGATACAAGGAAAATAGAAGCAGTAAGTGAGAGAGAGGTGAAGGTTTATAAACTAAAAGAGGAGGCAGTTAGGGTAAGATATAAACAAGTATTGGAGGATAGATGGGCTAGTGAGAGTGTAGGCAATGGGGTCGAAGATGTATGGGGTAGTGTTAGAGTGTTCAGCAGAAGTTTGTGGTTACAGGAAAGTGGGTGCAGGAGGGAAGAAGAGCGATTGGTGGAATGATGTAGAGAGAGTAGTAAGGGAGAAAAAGTTAGCATATAAGAGGTTTTTACAAAGTAGAAGTGATGCAAGGAGGGTAGAGGTTAAGAGAGTGGTGAAGCAATGTAAAAAGAGAGCAAAAGAGATAGTGGGTGAGATGTTATCAACAAATTTTGTTGAAAATAAGAAAAACAATTGAGTGAGATTAATAAGTTGAGGAAGCCTAGGAAACAAATGGATTTGACAGTTAAAAATAGGAGAGGAGAGTTATTAAATGGAGAGTTAGAGGTATTGGGAAGATGGAGGGAATATTTTGAGGAGTTGTTAAATGTTGATGAAGACAGGGAAGCTGTGATTTTGTGTATAGGCAAGGAGGAATAACATCTTGTAGGAGTGTGGAAGAGCCAGTTTTGAGTGTGGGGAAAGTTTGTGAGGCAATGGGTAGAATGAAAAAGGGTCAGGCACTTGGGATTGATGGGATAAAGATAGAAATGTTAAAAGCAGGTGGGGATATAGTTTTGGAGTGGTTGGTGCTATTATTTAATACATGTATGGAAGAGGGTAAGGTACCTAGGGACTGGCAGAGAGCGTGTATTGTTCCTTTGTATAAAGGCAAAGGGGATAAAAGAGAGTGCAAAAATTATAGGGGAATAAGTCTGTTGAGTATACCAGGTAAAGTTATTATTGAAAGAATTAAGAGTAAGACGGAGAGCAGGATAGCAGATGTACAAGGGGGCTTTAGGAAAGGTAGGGGGTGTGTAGACCAAGTGTTTACAGTGAAACATATAGGTGAACACTATTTAGATAAGGGTAAAGAGGTTTTTGTGGCATTTATGGATTTGGAAAAGGCATATGACAGGGTGGATAGGGGGGTAATGTTGCAGGTGTATGGAAAAGGAGGTAGGTTACTGAAAGCAGTGAAGAGCTTTATGAGGATAGTGAGGCTCAGGTTAGAGTGTGTAGGAGAGAGGGAGATTATTTCCCAGTAAAAGTAGGCCTTAGACAAGGATGTGTGATATCATTGTGGTTGTTCAATATATTTATAGATGGGGTTGTAAGAAAAGTGAATGCGAGGGTCTTGACAAGAGGTGTGGGGTTAAAAGACAAAGAATCAAATACAAAGTGGGAGTTGTCACAGTTGCTTTTGCTGAATGACACTGTGCTTTTGGGAGATTCTGAAGAGAAGTTGCAGAGGTTGGTGGATGAATTTGGTAGGGTATGCAAAAGAAGGAAATTGAAAGTGAATATAGGAAAGAGTAAGGTGATGAGGATAACAAAAAGATTAGGTGATGAAAGATTGGATATCAGACTGGAGGGAGAGAGTATGGAGGAGGTGAATGTATTCAGATATTTGGGAGTGGACATGTCAGCAGATGGGTCTATGAAGGATGAGGTGAATCATATAATTGATGAGGGGAAAAGGGTGAGTGGTGCACTTCAGAGTCTGTGGAGACAAAGAACTTTGTCCATGGAAGTAAAAAGGGGAATGTATGAGAGTATAGTTATACTAACACTCTTATATGGGTGTGAAGCATGGGTGATGAACATTGCAATGAGGAGAAGGCTGGCGGCAGTGGAGATGTCATGTCTGAGGTCAGTGTGTAGTGTGAATATAATGCAGAGAATATAGAGTTTGGAAATTAGGAGGAGGTGTGGGATTACCAAAACTATTATCCAGAGGGCTGAGGAGGGGTTGTTGAGGTGGTTCGGACATGTAGAGAGAATGGAACGAAACAGAATGATTTCGAGTGTATAAATCTGTAGTGGAGGGAAGGCGGGGTAGGGGTCGGCCTAGGAAAGGTTGGGGAGAGGGGGTAAAAGAGGTTTTGTGTGTGAGGGGCATTGATTTCAAGCAATCATGCATGAGTGTATTTGATAGGAGTAAATGGAGACAAATGGTTTTTAATACTTGACGTGCTGTTGGAGTGTGAGCAGAGTAACATTTTGAAGGGATTTAGGGAAACCGGCAGGCCGGACTTGAGTCCTGGAGATGGGAAGTACAGTGTCTGCACTCTGAAGGAGAGGTGTTAATGTTGCAGTTTTATAACTGTAGTGTAAAGCATCCCTCTGGCAAGACAGTGATTGAGTGAATGATGATGAAAGTTTTTCTTTTTCGGGCCACCCTGCTTTGGTGGGAATCAGCCGATGTATTAATAAAAAAAAAACACTATAATTGCCAACATATATTATTTATGACAGCATAAACAACAAAAATACATTTAAGGAAAAAAACATACTTAGAAATATGATATAAAGAAGCTGATTACACCAAAATGTTGCCAGAAGGATGCACTATTTTTTGGTAAGAAAACATTTTTTCCATAATTTTTCAATCTTCCTTTCCTAATCACTTGAAAAAGGCTCACCCCTCCCTTAAAGTTATTTCATATTTTATATGTACTCTGATTATACTTTCGTGTACCTGCATCTAAATAAACTTACACACTGTGCTGGCGTGCAGATACACATTAAAATCACTAAGAGTGTTTTATTAGGGGCCTCTGCACATTGATTGCGCTTAGAAAAAAAAAACTTAAAAAATAAGAAAATTGAGTTTTTCTTACCAAAAAATAGCTGATATTTCTGGCAACACCCTGGAATAATTCTCATCATTATACAATGTTTAAAGATTAATATTTATAACATACATTACCTTATGGTCCAAACTCACCTTAGTAAGTTTATTTTAATGCTTTCTAATTTGGGTCTAAAGGACTAGTCTATTAACTTTCAAGGATAATTTTGTAATGCATGAAAAATTTGAATGAAATATCGTAACCGGTACACTGATGGTGATGGCGTGTGTTATAGCATGCGCACTGACGCGGCAAAAAATTTATTTTTTTTTCCGTTTTTTTTCTATCAATTTCTTATATTTTTCTCTCTAATCTAATACAAATTCACCATTTGATATCATAGGAGAGTGGGAGGGGCTAATATGGTCTGAGAACCAATCAGGAGCCTTCTCTGATAAGAAGTGCTGACAAGGCATAAATTACATTGTGCTGGCCAAGACACACCAGCCAACAAATTGTTCTATTCTTCAGCTAATATCAATAATAATGTTTATTTACTTACTACAAGTGATCTATTATGACATAAGGCAACATATTAACCCTCTGAAACTCGTTCTCAGGGTCCAAGAATTTAAAAAAAAAAAAAAAAAAATTCTTATGAAATGATAGAGAATCTTTTTCGATCATAATGCCACAAAAATTCTGAAATTTGAACGACAACTAACGAATTATGCTTTCGCGAAGTTAACGGTATCGATGACATTTATGCATTGGCGATTTCACCCATTTTGAGCCCTATTTTCGGCCAATTGCAATGTTTCAGTGTCCTAAAATTATAGCTATTTTGCTATAACTCCATTTCGTCTATGGATTGAGTATAAGAAACCGCCTATTTACCAATTTCAACTACCCAAAATAGTGGTCAGAAAAAGGCAATTTAACTAATTTCACACAAATTTCAAACAATGCCAATTTCAAAATAGGGTTCAGAATAAACAAGGCAAACATTCCTGGCACTAAAATAACATCTTCTCTGTTCATTAGTCATGTCTCCAGGCCCCTCTTACATTACTTTTCCTTTCCATTTTGAATTTTTATTCTCACAAAAAAATAGAAGATTTACTGTTATGTATACAACTGCATCATTGTAAAGATGGTATAAATAATATCAGCGCACTTGTGCAAGAATATTAGACTCTCCAGTTGATGTGTATTGGACGCATGGTGTGATTTGTTTACTCTTGAACATCAGCCAAAATCAAACATTTTCGCTACTTTGCGCTCAGTTTCAAGGTACATGTCATCGTGAAACCAGTCAAAATTATCTCTATTTCTGTAATATATCATGAATTCTATAAAATGAGACTAAGAAAACGAGAATACAAGCATAAATACCATACGAAAATAGACGGCAAAGTTGCTGTTTTAAACCAAAAACACGGTCAGTTTTTTCCTCTCATTATGCACTGTGTGGTGCAGGAATTTGTTTATACTGTACACACTGACCGCACAGACCCATTCTATCACATCTAGGCCTAACAGCCTGTTTCTGCTTGATTTGAGAGCGCTAGAATTTAGGCGTACTAGTACGACCATAACCCTAGGGCGTAAGCCGTACTAGTAGGACCGAAACCCCAAAAGGGTTAATAGCATAGAAACATGAAAAACACATCCGAATAAATATTATGTGGCATAATATGATGGTCTATGGCCAAGTAGTGGAATGGTGGAGATCGCCTATAAGGGTTATTTTCCCATTCTCACATCGCTATTATGAGAGAAAACGGATCTAGTCGATGGTAAACTGTAGTAGACACTCATAGATGATGAAAACAGTGGAAAAAAATAAGTATATTTTTGGGAAAAAAAAAATTCTCCGATTACTTGGGCTGCCACACATTTCGGCCATTATCTCAGAAGTAAGTTATTTACCTATTTAGTCAAGGACCATCATTATTATTGAACGAATTGACGTGATTTTCACAACAAACATAGAAGAATGATTGCTTTACCAGATGGAATGTACTTTTTTGAAGTTCAGTAGACTGTCATTTAGCACAGTAGTTACGTTCCTGAAAACGTCGTGTTAGATAAATTCGTATTAGATAATTAAAAGAACTTATGGGAAAAATAGGGTTATGTTCCTGGAAGTCCCCAAAAAGCCAAACAAGTTTTTTTTAGACCAACAGATCTTGCAAAAATTGAAGGTGAATATGTAGTTGTAGTTCATTGTCATGATATATTACTGCTTAAGACTACAAATGCAATAGAAATATTTGTACAGTGGTCCCTCGGTTTTCGTGCATCTCCAAACTCGAACATTTATTTTCGTAAGTGCTGTTGCAAGTGTATTTTTGGGGGTCTGAAATAGACTAGCCTACGTGACATTATTTCTTAAGGAAGTAAATTCATTCGGTAATGGCACTTGTGCAGCATTCTGGAACGAATTTGCGGCGAAAACCGAGGGACCACTGTATTTCTTACCTTAAATTGTGGGTATTGATTTTTGTGGATGGTTGTGAAGAGAGTGGATATGGATGGTGTGGCCCTACTGGGCTGAGGTGGATGGTTGTTGGTTGTCGGCAGAAGTGAATGGTAGAGGTTCTGGTACTAAAGTCGATGGTTGTATTGGAGTGTGCATAAATGCTGTAATAGATCTCTGGGCTCTTTTACCCTGCAGTACATTATACAGCTGACGGTAAGACATCATCAGCTGGTCTAGACCCAGTTTCAAAGCACTGCTTTTAGATTTGTTATTGTATAATTATACTATTACCATCAATAAATAATATCTACCTATCATATTTATTCCAGGATAATATTAGGTATAACATAAATAATGTAGAAGCTTGATAAAGATGCATAAATTAATAAAAACTGACATATAGGTATTGAAGGGTGGGCAGGGTTGAGAGAGAGAAGGTGGAGCAGTCTCTCAGTTGCTCATGGACCATCATGGTGTGAGGACGTGTTAGCTCACGGCTCTATAAAGTATTGTAAAATAATACTATTACTATGAATATAGGTTGTCTACCTATCATATTTATTCCAGAATAATATTAGGTATAACATAAATATCGTAGAAGCATGATAAGATGCATAAATTAATAAACACTGATATTAAATAGATTTATTGAAGGGTAGGCGGGGCTATGAGGGAGACAGCGCTAGCAGTCTCTCAGCGTTAGTTACTCATAGACCACCATGGCGTGTGGAGGTCTGAGCTCACAAGGCACAGTACTTGCTCCCATCCTATTCCTCATCCTCATATCAGATATTGACAGGGATATAAGCCACAGTGCTGTGTCTTCCTTTGCAGATGACACCCGAATCTGTATGACAGTGTCCACCGTTGAAGACACGGCTAGACTCCAAGCAGACATAAACCAAATCTTTAAATGGGCTGCAGAAAACAATATGAAGTTCAATGATGAGAAATTTCAATTACTCAGATACGGAAAACATGAAGAAATTAAAATCTCATCGGAGTACAAAACTAATTCCAACCACACAATAGAGCGAAAAACTAACGTCAAAGACCTGGGAGTGATCATGTCAGAGGATCTCACCTTCAAGGACCATAACAAAGTAGCAATTGCATCTGCTCGGAAAATGACAGGATGGATAATGAGAACCTTCAAAACCAGGGATGCCAAGCCCATGTTGACACTTTACAGATCGCTTGTTCTATCTAGGCTAGAATATTGCTGCAGACTAACGGCACCTTTCAAGGCGGGTGAAATTGCTGACCTTGAAAATGTGCAGAGAACCTTCACCGCACGCATAAGTGCGATAAACCACCTCAACTGCTGGGAACGCTTGAAGTTCCTAAACCTGTACTCTCTAGAATGCAGGCTGGAGAGATACATTATTATATACACATAGAAAATTCTCGAGGGCTTAGTACCAAACTTGCACACAAAAATCACTCCCTATGAAAGCAAAAGACTCGGCAGGCGATTTAACATCCCCCCAATGAAGAGCAGGGGTGCCACTAGCACGTTGAGGGACAACACAATAAGTGTCTGGGGCCCAAGATTGTTCAACTGCCTCCCAGCATACATCAGGGGGATTGCCAACAAACCCCTGGCTGTCTTCAAGCAGGCACTGGACAGGCACCTAAAGTCGGTACCTGACCAGCCGGGCTGTGGTTCGTACGTTGGAATGCGTGCGGCCAGCAGTAACAGCCTGGTTGATCAGGCTCTGGTCCAACAGGAGGCCTGGTCACGGACCGGGCCGCGGGGGCATTGACCCCTGGAATTATCTCCAGGTAGACTCCATGTAGACTCCAGGACCAGCTTGAGAGTCACTGGACCCCTGTTGCTCAAAAAAGTGTTCCAGAGAGTTCTGTTTCTGGCGAATGTTTGGAATTGTGCCGGCGACTGGGGCAGGCTGGCTCCCTGGCTGGCTGGCTGGCTGGATGGATGGCCAGCCTGCTGACTGGCTTGTTGACCATCTGGCTGGCTGAATGGATGGACAGCCGGCTGGATGGATGGATGGACAGCCAGCTGGCTAGATGGATGGACAGCTGGCTGGATGGATGGACAGCCAGCTGGCTGGCTGGATGGACAGACGGCTGGCTGGATGGATGGACAGACGGCTGGCTGGATGGATGGATAGCCGGCTGACTGGCTGAACAGCCGGCTGGATGGATGGATGGCCAGCCAGCCGGCTGGCTTGCTGACCAGCCAGCCGGCTGGCTTGCTGACCATCTGGCTGACTGAACAGCTGGCTGGCTGGCTGGCTGGCTGAAAACCTGGCTGGCTGGCTGGCTGGCTGGCTGAACAGCTGGCTGGCTGAACAGCTGGCTGGCTGGATGGATGGACAGCCGGCTAGGTGGACGGACAGCCAGCTGACTGGCTGAACAGCCGGCTGGATGGATGGATGGCCGGCCACTCGGCTGACCAGCTAGCTGGCTGGCTAACTGACTGACTGGACACCTGGCTGGTTGGCTGGCTGGCTAGCTGACTGACTGACTGACTGAGTCTATCTCACAGGAACACATAAATACAATTATACATAGTGTAAATTACCTAGGGTACAGGGAGAATCTAATAATAATAATAATAATAATAATAATAATAATAATAATAGTAATAATAATAATAATAATGATAATAATTATTGAAGCATGGTGACCAGCTGGCACAAGGGGCCCCAGTCTTATCACTAATCTAATTACAAGAGGTGACATTGATGAGGGGTGAGCGTCCTCTTATCTTATTATTATCGCTAAACTAATTAGTGTTGACATTGATGAGGGTACAATGCCTTCGCCTGCCTGCCTCCCTCCCTCCTATC
>WNWK01029232.1:0-24615 GCA_009830355.1 Cherax destructor | reverse complement strand
CTGGAATGAATTTTTTTTTGCCGGGGTCCCTGTCCAGGTTTAAAGTTTTTTTCTTAAAAATTATAAGAAGGCCTTGAGAAGGTTTGGGAAATCTTAAAAAGTGTCCCCTAAGGCTGTATCAAATTGGGTATTGAAAAAAACAGGACGTCGGACACGATCACCAAGATATCCAGAACAAAGTCAATTAAGGTGCTGGATGGCAGTGATAGTTCAGCGGATGAGAAGTGATGAGCTTATATGCCTCAGAGATAGTATTTTCCATGAAGGCAGAGAAATATGGGTTTATCATTAACAATAAAAGTACCTTTTGAGATTGACAGTGGGGCTCCATCTCAACTTTATCAAAGACTGGGTAGAGGCAGTAAGGGGCACATTGAACCATGTTCTAGGAGGGTAACTGCATATGATAATTGGAAAATAAACCTTCTGGGACAGGTGGTTTTGCCGGTAAAATATAATAAATTAGAGGTGTCAAAGTGTTTTATATACTGAAATCCAATAATAGTAACTTGTGTGGGAAAGACCTCATGAAAAGGTGAGGTTTACCTTGCTGGATTGGATGAATCTACCAAAATTAACAAACTAGACGTGCTGAAGAAATGTTAGATAATTTTAGGGAGATTCTGAATAACCTATCTCACATCGGGGCCCAAATTCATGTGAAAAGTGATGCTGTTCCTAAGTTTGTGAAAACAGGCCAGTCCATTTTTCAAAAGAGATGATTGAGAAAAGAATTAGAAATTAGTGCAGAAAGGCATTATTGAGCCTATTCGCATAGTGAATGGTCTGTCCTATTGTACCAGATTAAAGGCTGACTCTAAGTCTATGAGAATATGTGGGGATTTTAAATGTAAATCAACAAATTCATTGTGAAAGATATCCTTTACCCAGGATTGAGGAATTATTGTCTGTAGTGGGTAAAGGTAAAATATTTACAAAATTAGATTTAAAGGATGCTTATTTACAGATATCTGTAGATGAGGAGCCAACATCTTTTAGTAATTAATACCCACAGGGACTTTTTAAATATATGAGATTACCGTTTGGAATTTTTCATCTCTGGTATTTTCAGAAATTTATTTCCCAATTGTTTGTTCTGGATGGGTTTGCTCCTATTTAGATGAATAATTAATTTAGAAAGGGAATGTAAGGGTTGGGAGTAGTAGGAGGATTAAATACTATTTTGTTTAGTTCAGTTAATGTAAAAACCTGACTAATCACTTAAATGTAAAAACCTGTTATGCATAATACATACTAAGCTAACTATTTCCATAACATTTACATTATAATGACCACGTAAACTGTACTGAAATGCAACTAATTGTTTTAAATTGTTATCTCACTCAATTAGTTGCATTGCTAAAATTTAATTGATATGTTCAACTTATATTCAAACTTTATAACTTAGATACGCAATCATACTTTTTTTTTTTTTTTTTTTTCAACAAGTCGGCCGTCTCCACCGAGGCAGGGTGACCCAAAAGAAAGAAAATCCCCAAAAGAAAAACTTTCATCATCATTCAACACTTTCACCACACTCATACATAATCACTGTCTTTGCAGAGGAGCTCAGATTGACAGCTGAGAAAAGTCCTCCCAGCTGTCACTATCTCAGACCCCTCCTTTAAAGTGCAGGCATTGTACTTCCCTTTTCCCAGGACTCAAGTCCAACTAAATCAATTAACTGGTTTCCTGAATCCCTTCACACAATGTTACCCTGCTCACACTCCAACAGATCGTCATGTCCCAAAACCATTCGTCTCCATTCACTCCTATCTAACACGCTCACACATGCCCTCTGGAAGCCCAAGCCCTCGCCCACAAAACCTCCTTTACCCCTTCCTCCAACCTTTTCTAGGACGACCCCTACCCGCCTTCCTTCCTACAGATTTATACGCTCTCCAAGTCATTCTACTTTGATCCATTCTCTCTAAATGACCAAACCACCTCAACAACCCTCTTCAGCCCTCTGACAAATACTTTTAGTAACTCCACACCTTCTCCTAATTTCCACATTCCCGAATTTTCTGCATAATATTTACACCACACATTGCCCTTAGACAGGACATCTCCACTGCCTCCAGCCTCCTCCTCGCTGCAGCATTTGCAACCCATGCTTCACCCATATAAGAGTGTTGGTACCACTATACTTTCGTACATTCCTTCTTTGCCTCCATGGATAACATTTTTGTCTCCACAGATACCTCAATGCACCACTCACCTTTTTTCCTTCATCAATTCTATGGTTAACCTCATCCTTCATAAACCCATCCGCTGACACATCAACTCCCAAATATCTGAAAACATTTACTTCTTCCATAATCCTCTCTCCAATGTGATATCCAATTTTTCTTTATTTAAATCGTTTGATACCCTCATCACCTTACTCTTATCTATGTTCACTTTTAACTTTCTACCTTTACACACTCTCCCAAACTCGTCCACTAACCTTTGCAACTTTTCTTTAGAATCTCCCATAAGCACAGTATCATCAGCAAAAGTAACTGTGTCAACTCCCATTTTGCATTTAATTCTCCATAATTTAATCCACCCCTCTCCCCAACACCCTAGCATTTACTTCTTTACAACCCCATCTATAAATATATTAAACACCCATGGTGACATTACACAACCCTGTCTAAGACCTACTTTTACCGGAAGTAATCTCCTCTCTCCTACACACCCTAACCTGAGCCTCACTATCCTCATAAAAACTCTTTACAGCCTTCAGTAACTTACACCTATTCCATACACTTGCAACATTTGCCACATTGCTCCCCTATCCACTCTATCATATGCCTTTTCTAAATCCATAAATGCAATAAAAACTTCTCTACCTTTATCTAAATACTGTTCACATATATGCTTCACTGTAAACACTTGATCTACACATCCCTACCCACTCTAAAGCCTCCTTGCTCATCTGCAATCCTACTCTCTGTCTTACCTCTAATTCTTTCAATAATAACCCTGCCATACACTTTACCTGGTATACTCAGTAAACTTTTTCCCCCTATAATTTTACACTCTCTTTTATCCCCTTCCCTTTATATAAAGGAACTATACATGCTCGCTGCCAATCCCTAGGTACCTTCCCCTTTTCATACATTTATTAAACAAAAATACCAACCACTCCAGCACTATATCCCCCTGCTTTTAACATTTCTGTCATGATTCCGTCAATTCCAGCTGCTTTACCCCTTTCATTCTACGTAATGCCTCACGCACCTCCCCACACTCACATCCTGCTCTTCTTCACTCCTAAACGATGTTGTACCTCCCTGGCCAGTACATGAAATTATCGCCTCCTCTTTTCATCGACATTTAAAGTTCCTCAAAATATTCCCGCCATCTACCCAATACCTCCAGCTCCCCATCTACTAACTCCCTACTCTGTTTTAACTGACAAATCCATTCGTTCCTAGGCTTTCTTACCTTGTTTATCTCACTCCAAAATTTTTTTTTGTTTTTAGCAAAATTTCTTGACAGAGCCTCTCCCGTTCTTTCATCCGCTCTTCTTTTGCACTCTCTCACCACTCTCTTCACCTTTCTTTTTACTCTCCATATACTCTGCTCTTCTACTAACACTTCTGTTTTGTAAAACCTCTCATAAGCTACCTTTTTCTCTTTTATCACACCCTTTACTTCTTCATTCCACCACTCACTCCTCTTTCCTCCTGCACCCACCCTCCTATAACCACAAACTTCTGCCCCACATTCTAATACTGCATTTTTAAAACTATTCCAACTCTCTTCAACCCCCCCACTACTCCTACTTGCACTAGCCCACCTTTCTGCCAATAGTTGCTTATATCTCACCCTAACTTCCTCCTCCCCTTTGTTTATACACTTTTACCTCTCTCTTACTTGCTGTTGCCATTTCTTTTGTCCCATCTACCTTTTACTCTAACTGTAGCTACAACCATATAATGATCTGATATATCCGTTGCCCCTCTATAAACATGTACATCCTGAAGCCTACTCATCAACCTTTTATCCACCAATACATAATCCAACAAACTACTTTCCTTACGTGCTATATCATACCTTGTATATTTATTTATCTTCTTTTTCATAAAATATGTATTACTTATTACCAAACCTCTTTCTACACATAGCTCAATTAATGGCTCACCATTTACATTTACCCCTGGCACCCCAAATTTACCTACTACTCCATCCACAACATTTTTACCCACTTTAGCATTAAGATCCCCAACCACAATTACTCTCTCACTTGGTTCAAAACTCCCACACACTCACTCAACATTTCCCAAAATTCTCTCTCTCCTCTACACTTCTCTCTTCTCCAGGTGCATAAACACTTACTATAACCCACTTTTCACATCCAACCTTTATTTTACTCCACATAATCCTGATTATTCAACATTATTGCCACTCCTTCTTTAGCTCTAACTCTATTTGAAACCCCTGATCTAATCCCATTTATTTCTCCCCACTGAAACTCTCCTACCCCCTTCAGCTTTGTCTCACTTAAAGCCAGGACATCCAGCTTCTTTTCATTCATAACATCTACAATCATCTCTTTCTTATCATTCGCACAACATCCACGCACATTCAAACATCCCACTTTGACGATTTTCTTCTTCTTCTTTTTAGTAAGCTATACAGGAAAAGGGGTTACTAGCCCATTGTTCCCGGCATTTTAGTTGACTTTTACAACACGCATGGCTTACGGAGGAAAGATTCTTATTCCACTTCCCCATGGATATGAAAGGGAAAAGCAATAAGAACAAGAACTATTAAGATAAAATCAAAGAAAACTCAGATGAGTGTGTATACAATAAACGTGTACATGTTTGCGTAGTGTGACCTAAGTGTAAGTAGAAGTAGCAAGACGTACCTGAAATCTTGCATGTTTATGAGACAGAAAAAAGACACCAGCAATCCTACCATCATGTAAAACAGTTTCAGGTTTCTGTATTACAGTCACCTGGCAGGATGGTAGTACCTCCCTGAGTGGTTGCTGTCTACCAACCTACTACCTACATACTTATTTTATAAATTATCAACCATAACTTTTTACCAAGTAGTCTAGAATTAAGTAGACCTAAGAATGCCCGCAATGCACAGCATATTAGGGGCTTTTGGCATGTACATCTCATTACTAACTATATTTCTTGTCTACCATGTATCATTGTACCATGTCTCAATAAAGTATTATTATTATTATTATTATTGTTTTGTTATTGTCGTTGTTGTTATGGAGCGGCCATAGAGAGTACATTATAATAATAATAATATTAATAATATTTTTATTTCGTTGCAAGTTACAAGTATACATAGGTATCGGTAGTTACAATTATAAAACTGTAATGCAAGGGGAGCCACTGGCATGCCATGGCATTAGGGGCAGCTTAGTCTAAAGACTTATTCACTATGTACATAATACTAGAGAAATTGCTTGAGTTTATTCTAGTTATATATTTTATTTCAAATTTCAATATGATTATACTATATTATTAAAATGACAATACTAGAGAAATTGGTTGAGTTTATTCTAGTTGTATATTTTATTTCAAATTACAATATGTTGATGTTATACTAGTAAAATAACAATACTAGAGAAATTTATTGAGTTTCTTCTAGTTATATATTTTATTTCAAATTAACAATATGATGATACTATACGTACTATTAAAATGACAATATGATGATATGAAATTGCAACAAGTGTTAACGAGGATGACAATATAAAACTGAGATTATCTTAAGTAAAATAACATTGGATTTGAAAGTTGTTACAGTATGAGTATTTAGTCAAGGATGAGTAGGTGATTTTTGAGAAGAGTCTTGAATTGATTTTCAGACAAGGTTAACTTAATATTTACTGGTAATGAATTCCAGATTCTGGGTCTACCAGTAACTATATACAGTAGTCCTAGGTCTACCAGTAACTCACTATATACAGTAGTCCTAGTTTTACCAGTTACCTTCAGACTACATAATGAGTCAGCTGTTAATAATTTTATATCAGCTATGACGAACATTGACTGGCTTAATGAATTAGAAACATATTCAGATACTAATGAATGCATCAAGAACTTTCTTAAAAAAACACACAACCTCTATAACAGACATTGCCCGAAAAACTAAACAGATCACAGCTAAGAGCTTAACAATCCCTGGCTAACACCCAGCATCCTTAAATCCATAAACAAGAGGCACCAATATGAAAAACAATACAGAAGGGGTCTAATAACCAGAGAACAATCCAAACACTATTCATCAATCCTTACTAGCCTGATAAGAAGGTCCAAAAAATTGTATTATGAGAACAGACTCAAGACCGTAAAAGGTGATATGAAAAAGACCTGGAAAACCCTATCTACAATTCTAGGAAATAAAAAGATATCCACGAACAATACCATCAAATGATCAAAAACAGACGAACCCCTACTCTCACCAACTGAGACACCAAACAGACTTAATGTTTTCTTCTCCACCATAGGAAAGAATCTAGCGAGTAAAATCCCAAGCTCGAACACTCGTCCAACAGACTACCTCACCAACACCTACCCAGATATTCTATTCCTAGCTCCTACCAACTCAATTGAAGTCTCGCTCATAATCAACACCCTTAAAAACAAAGCAGGAGACATAAACAGCTTACCACCCTTTATGTACAAAAAAGCTTCACACGTACTGTCACCAATTATAGCAGCATTATTCAATAAATCCATTGAATCTTCTACCTTAACATCAATTCTCAAAATAGCTAGGGTCACCCCGATCCACAAAGGAGGTGACCAAACTGACTTGAATAATTATAGACCAATCTCAAATTTACCACTGCTTTCTAAAATCTTCGAAAAATTAATTCATAGACAGATCTATTCCTACCTCGTCTCACACAATGTACTCAACCCCTGTCAATTTGGATTCAGGACTAACAAGAGCACAAACGATGCTATAACACACATGTTAGAGTTAATATACACCGCACTTGAGAAGAAAGAAGTTCCGCTGGGAATCTTCATAGACCTACGCATAGCATTTAATACAGTCGACAATGATTTATTGCTCACAAAATTAGCGCACTATGGTATTAGGGGGCACCCCCTCAACTAACTAAAGTCGTACCTTAGCAACAGAAGCCAGTACGTATACACAAATGGAGAGAACTCTTCCACACAACAAATTACAGTCGGAGTCCCTCAAGGAAGTGTCCTGGGGCCACTCCTATTCCTCATTTACATAAACGACCTACCGAATGCATCACAACTACTCAAACCCATATTATTTCAGATGACACAACATATGTCTTCTCTCACCCAAATCCAGTCATACTAGCCAACACTGTTAATGCCGAATTACAGAAAATATCAACATGGTTGAAGACAAATAAGCTTACTCTCAATACTGACAAGACCTACTTCATTCAGTTTGGAAACAAAGCTACAAATGTTCCACTTAACATAACGCTCAATGATTCACCCATCACAAGACTCACAGAGGGAAAATTCCTAGGAATCCACCTTGACAGTAGTCTTAAATTCCAAACACACATACAACAAATTTCCAAGAAAATCTCAAAGACAGTAGGTATATTATCTAAGATATGCTATTACGTGCCACAACCAGCTCTCATTGCACTATATCATTCTCTTATCTACCCTTATCTCACCTATGGAATCTGTGCATGGGGCTCAACAACATTAAATCACCTTAGACCACTCATAACCCAGCAAAAGGCTGCAGTCAGGATGATAACAAATTCCCACTCTAGACAACATACTCCACCTATATTCAAAACTTTAAAACTACTCACCGTAAAAAATATTCATACCTATTCATGTGCCTTCTACATACATAAAACTTTACATGCTAATATCAACCCTCCGCTCAAAATTCTCCTCAACAACTTTAATAGGTCCCAAGACCATGACACATGACACAGATCACTATTTGACATACCCCGAGTCCATACTAACCAATGTAAAAAATCTATTCACATAAAGGGCCCCAGAATCTGGAATTCATTACCAGTAAATATTAAGTTAACCTTGTCGGAAAATCAATTCAAGACTCTTCTCAAAAATCACCTACTCACCCTATACTAAATACTCATACTGTAACAGACTTTCAAACCCAATGTTATTTTACTTAAGATAATCTCAGTTATATATTGTCATCCTCCTTAACACTTTTTGCAATTTCATATCATCATATTGTCATTTAAAATAGTATAGTATCATCATTTTGTTAATTTGAAATAAAATATATAACTAGAAGATACTCAATAAATTTTTCTAGTATTGTTATTATACTAGTATAGCATCAACATATTGTAACTTGAAATAAAATATACAACTAGATTAAACTCAACCAATTTCTCTAGTATTGTCTTTTAATAGTATGTATAATCATATTGTAATTTGAAATAATACATAACTAGAATAAACTCAATCAATTTCTCTAGCATTAAGTACTTAGTGAATAAGTCTTTAGAATAAGCTTCCCCTAATGCCATGGCATGCGAGTGGCTCTCCTTGCATTACAATTTTATAATTGTAACAACCAATAACAATGTACACTTGTAACATGCATCAAAATAAAAATATTATTATATTATTATTATTATTATTAACAAGTCGGCCGTCTCCCACCAAGGCAGGGTAACCCAAAAAGAAAGAAAATCCCCAAAAAGAAAATACTTTCATCATCATTCAACACTTTCACCTCACTCATACATAATCACTGTCTTTGCAGAGGCGCTCAGATACGACAGCTGAGAATAGTCCCTCCCAGCTGTCACTATCCCAGATCCCTCCTTTAAAGTGCAGGCATTGTACTTCCCATTTCCAGGACTCAAGTCCAACTAAATCAATTAACTGGTTTCCTTGAATCCCTTCACAAAATGTTACCCTGCTCACACTCCAACAGATTGTCATGTCCCAAAAACCATTCGTCTCCATTCACTCCTATCTAACACGCTCACACATGCTTGCTGGAAGTCCAAGCCCCTCGCCCACAAAACCTCCTTTATCCCCTCCCTCCAACCTTTTCTAGGACGACCCCTACCCCGCCTTCCTTCCCCTACAGATTTATACGCTCTCCAAGTCATTCTACTTTGATCCATTCTCTCTAAATGACCAAACCACCACAACAACCCCTCTTCAGCCCTCTGACAAATACTTTTAGTAACTCCACACCTTCTCCTAATTTCCACATTCCGAATATTCTGCATAATATTTACACCACACATTGCCCTTAGACAGGACATCTCCACTGCCTCCAGCCTCCTCCTCGCTGCAGCATTTGCAACCCATGCTTCACACCCATATAAGAGTGTTGGTACCACTATACTTTCGTACATTCCCTTCTTTGCCTCCACTGATAAAGTTTTTTGTCTCCACAGATACCTCAACGCACCACTCACCTTTTTTCCTTCATCAATTCTATGGTTAACCTCAACCTTCATAAACCCATCTGCTGACACGTCAACTCCCAAATATCTGAAAACATTTACTTCTTCCAAAATCCCTCTCTACAATGTGATATCCAATTTTTGCTTTATTTAAATCGTTTGATACCCTTATCACCTTACTCTTATCTATGTTCACTTTCAACTTTCTACCTTTACACACACTCCCAAACTCGTCCACTAACCTTTGCAACTTTTCTTTAGAATCTCCCATAAGCACAGTATCATCAGCAAAAAATAACTGTGTCAACTCCCATTTTGCATTTAATTCCCCATAATTTAATCCCACCCCTCTCCCCAACACCCTAGCATTTACTTCTTTTACAACCCCATCTATAAATATATTAAACAACCATGGTGACATTACACATCCCTGTCTAAGACCTACTTTTACCGGGAAGTAATCTCCCTCTCTCCTACACACCCTAACCTGAGCCTCACTATCCTCATAAAAATTCTTTACAGCTTTCAGTAACTTACTACCTATTCCATACACTTGCAACATTTGCCACATTGCTCCCCTATCCACTCTGTCATATGCCTTTTCTAAATCCATAAAGGCAATGAAAACTTCTCTACCTTTATCTAAATACTGTTCACATATACAGTGGACCCCCGAGTTTCGTAAAAACTTCACTCCTGAAGTCTGCTCAAGTGCCATTACCGAACGAATTTACTCCCTTAAGGAAAAATTTCACGTAGGTTAGTCTATTTCAGACCCCCAAAAATACACTTCCACAAGAACTTACAAAATTATACTTACATAATTGCACGATTTCCGGGGTCCACTGTATGCTTCACTGTAAACACTTGACCTACACCCCCTACCCACTCTAAAGCCTCCTTGCTCATCTGCAATCCTACTCTCTGTCTTACCTCTAATTCTTTCAATAATAACCCTGCCATACACTTTACCAGGTATACTCAGTAAACTTATTCCCCTATAATTTTTACACTCTCTTTTATCCCCCTTCCCTTTATATAAAGGAACTATACTTGCTCTCTGCCAATCCCTAGGTACCTTCCCCTCTATCATACATTTATTAAATAAAAATACCAACCACTCCAACACTATATCCCCCCCTGCTTTTAACATTTCTGTCATGATCCCGTCAGTTCCAGCTGCTTTACCCCCTTTTATTCTACATAATGCCTCACGCACCTCCCCCACACTCACATCCTGCTCTTCTTCACTCCTAAACGATGTTGTACCTCCCTGGCCAGTACATGAAATTACCGCCTCCCTTTTTTCATCGACATTTAACCCTTTGGGGGTCGACAGGCCTTCTCAGGAAAGTGTTCCTGGGGTCGAAAATTTTTTGGAAAAAAAAAAATTAATTTTTTCTTATGAAATGATAGAGAATCTTTTTCCGATCATAACGCCACCAAAATTATGAAATTTGATCGAAAACTAACGGAATTATGCTTTCGCGAAGTTAGCGGTAGCCATGACACTTACGCATTGGCGATTTTGCCCACTTTGAGCCCTATTGTAGACAAATTCCAATGTATCAGTCTCCTAAAATTATAGCTATTTCGCTAGAACTCCATTTCTTCTATCGATTGAGCACAAGAAACCGCCAATTTACCAATATCATCTACCCAAAATAGTGGTCAGAAAATGGCAATTTTCCAATTTTACACAAATTTCAAACGATGCAAATTTCAAAATAGGGTCCAGAGTAAACAAGGCAGACATTCCTAGCACTAAAATAACATGTTCTCTGTTCATCAGTCACGTCTCCAGGCCCCTGTTCCATTACTTTTGCTATTCATTTTGAATTTTTATTCTCACAAAATTTAGAAGATTTACTGTTATGTATACAACTGCATCATTGTAAAAATGGTATAAATAATATCAGAGCACTTGTACATGAATATAAGACTCGCCAGTTGATGTGTATTGGAGGCATGGTGTGATTTGTTTACTCTTGAACATCGTCAAAAATCGAACATTTTTGCTACTTTGAGCTCAATTTCAAGGTACTTGTCATTGTCATACCAATCAAAATCATCTTTATTTCTGTAGTATATCTTCCATTCTATCAAATGAGACCAAGAAAACGAGAATACATCAATAAATACCATACGACAATCGACGGCAAAGTCGGTTTTAATTGAAAAAAACGGTCAGAGTTTTTTTTCTCTTATTAAGCAGTGTGTATTGCAGGATTTTTTTTATACTGCGCACACTGACCACACATACCCATTCTTTCATATGTATGCCTACCAGACGTTTTCTGCTTAAATTGAGGCCACTAGAATTTGGTAGTACTAGTACGGCACCAACCCCTGCTTGTAAAACGTACTAGTATGGCACCGACCTCGAAAGGGTTAAAAGTTCCTCAAAATATTCCCGCCATCTACCCAATACCTCCAGCTCCCCATCTACTAACTCCCCTACTCTGTTTTTAACTGACAAATCCATTTGTTCCCTAGGCTTTCTTACCTTGTTTATCTCACTCCAAAAAATTTTCTTGTTTTCAGCAAAATTTCTTGACAGAGCCTCTCCCAATCTTTCATCCGCTCTTCTTTTGCACTCTCTCACCACTCTCTTCACCTTTCTTTTACTCTCCATATACTCTGCTCTTCTATTAACACTTCTGTTTTGTAAAAACCTCTCTTAAGCTACCTTTATCTCTTTTATCACATCCACTCCAACACTATATCCCCCCCTGCTTTTAACATTTCTGTCATGATCCTGTCAGTTCCAGCTGCTTTACCCCCTTTTATTCTACGTAATGCCTCACGCACCTCCCCCACACTCACATCCTGCTCTTCTTCACTCCTAAACGATGTTGTACCTCCCTGGCCAGTACATGAAATTACCGCCTCCCTTTTTTCGTCGACATTTAAAAGTTCCTCAAAATATTCCCGCCATCTACCCAATACCTCCAGCTCCCCATCTACTAACTCCCCTACTCTGTTTTTAACTGACAAATCCATTTGTTCCCTAGGCTTTCTTACCTTGTTTATCTCACTCCAAAAAATTTTCTTGTTTTCAGCAAAATTTCTTGACAGAGCCTCTCCCATTCTTTCATCCGCTCTTCTTTTGCACTCTCTCACCACTCTCTTCACCTTTCTTTTACTCTCCATATACTCTGCTTTTCTATTAACACTTCTGTTTTGTAAAAGCCCCACATTCTAATACTGCATTTTTAAAACTATCCCAACTCTCTTCAACCCCCCCACTACTCATACTTGCACTAGCCCACCTTTCTGCCAATAGTTGCTTATATCTCACCCTAACTTCCTCCTCCCTTAGTTTATACACTTTTACCTCTCTCTTACTTGCTGTTGCCATTTTCTTTTTGTCCCATCTACCTTTTACTGGTGACAGGTACTGTCACCAATTATAGCAACACTATTTAATAAATCCATTGAAGCCTCTACCTTTCCATCAATTTTCAAAATAGCTAGGGTCACCCCGATCCACAAAGGAGGTGATCAAACAGACTTGAATAAGTATAGACCAATTTCTAATTTACCACTGCTTCCTAAAATCTTCGAAAAATTAATTCATAGACAGATCTATTCCTACCTCGTCTCACGCAATGTACTCAACCCCTGTCAATTCAGTTTCAGGACCAACAAGAGCACAAACGATGCTATTATACACATGCTAGAGTTAATATACATCGCACTTGAGAAGAAAGAGGTCCCACTGGGAATCTTCATTGATCTACGCAAAGCTTTTGATACAGTTGACCATGATTTACTGCTCACAAAATTAGCACACTATGGTATAAGGGGGCACCCACTCAACTACCTAAAGTCATACCTTAGTAACAGAAGCCAATATGTGTACACAAATGGAGCGAACTCTTCCACACAACAAATTACAGTCGGAGTCCCTCAAGGAAGTGTCCTGGGGCCACTCCTATTCCTCATTTACATATATGACCTACCGAATGCATCACAACTACTCAAACCCATATTATTTGCAGATGACACAACAATTACAGAAAATATTTACATGGATGACGACTAACAAGCTTACTCTCAATACTGACAAGACCTACTTCATACAGTTTGGAAACAAAGCCACAAATGTTCCACTTAACATAACGCTCAATGGTTCACCCATCACAAGACTCACAGAGGGAAAATTCCTAGGAATCCACCTTGACAGTAGCCCTAAATTCCAAACAAACATACAACAAATTTCCAAGAAAATCTCAAAGACAGTAGGCATATTATCAAAGATACGCTATTATTATCAGGGAAACCGGCAGGCCGGACTTGAGTCCTGGAGATGGGAAGTACAGTGTCTGCACTCTGAAGGAGGGGTGTTAATGTTGCAGTTTTATAACTGTAGTGTAAAGCACCCCTCTGGCAAGACAGTGATGGAGTGAATGATGATGAAAGTTTTTCTTTTTCGGGCCACCCTGCCTTGGTGGGAATCGGCCGATGTGTTAATAAATAAAATAAATGTTACTGAGGTGGGGTTACTGAGGTGAGGTTACTGAGGTGGAATTATTGAGGTGAGGTTACTGAGGTGGGGTTATTGAGGTGGGGTTACTGAGGTGGGGTAACTGAGGTGGGGTTACAGATGTGGGGTTACCGAGGTGGGATTACTGAGGTGGGGTTACTGAGATGGAGTAACCAAGGTGGGGTTACTGAGATGGGGTTACTGAGATGGGGTTACTGAGGTGGGGTTACTGAGGTGGGGTTACTGAGGTGGGGGTAAATGAGGAGGGTAAATGAGGTGGGGTAACTGAGGTGGGATTACTGAGGTAGGATTACTGAGGTGGGGTTAATGAGGTGGAATAACTGAGGTGGGGTTACTGAGGTGGACTTACTGACATAGGGTTACTGAGGTGGGGTTACTGAGGTGGAGTAACTGCGGTGGGGTTACTGAGGTCGGGTATATGAGGTGGAGTTTCTGAGGTGGGGTTACTCATGATGTGAGGTTACTGAGGTGAGGTTATCGAGGTGGGGTTACTGATGAGGTGAGGTTACTGAGGTATGGTTACTGAGGTGGGGTTACTGATGAGCTGAGGTTACTGAGGTGGGGTTATTGAGGTGGGATTACTGAGGTGGGGTTACTGAAGTGAGATAACTGAGGTGGGGTTACTGAGGTGGAGTAACTGAGGTGGGGTTGCTGAGGTGGGATTACTGAGGTGGGGTTACTGAGGTGGAGTTACTGAGGTCAGGTAACTGAGGTGGGGTTACAGAAGTGGGGTTACAGAGGTGGGGTTACTGAGGTGAGGTTACTGGGGTGGGGTTATTGATGAGGTGAGGTTACTGAGGTGGGGTTATTGAGGTGGGGTTACTGAGGTGAGGCTACTGAGAAGGGGTAATTGAGGAGGGGTAACTGAGGTGGGGTAACTGAGGTGGGGTTACTGAGATGGGGTTACTGAGGTGGTTACTGAGGTGGCATTACTGAGGTGGGGTTACTGATGAGGTGAGGTTACTGAAATGGGGTTACTGAGGTGAGGTTACTGATGAAGTGAGGTTACTGAGGTGGTATTACTGAGGTGGGGTTACTGAGATGGGGATACTGAGGTGATGTTACTGAGGTGGGGTTACTGATGAGGTGAGGTTACTGAGGTGGGGTTACTGAGGTGAGGTTACTGAGGTGGGGTTACTGAGGTGAGGTTACTGAGGTGGGGTTATTGAGGTGAGGTTACTGAGGTGGGGTTACTGAGGTGAGGTTACTGAGGTGGGGTTACTGATGAGGTGAAGTTACTGAGGTGGGGTTACTGAGGTGGGGTTACTGAGGTGGGGTTACTGAGGTGGGGTTACTGAGGTGGGGTTACTGAGGTGAGGTTACTGAGGTGGGGTTACTGAGATGAGGTTACTGAGGTGGGGTTACTGAGGTGGGATTACTGAGGTGGGGTTACTGAGGTGGGGTTACTGAGGTGTAGTAACTGAGGTGGAGTAACTGAGGTGGGGTAACTGAGGTGGGGTAACCGAGGTGGGTTTACTGAGGTGGGTAACTGAGGTGAGGTTACTGAGGTGGGGTTACTTAGGTGGGGTTACAGAGGTGGAGTAACTGAGGTGGGATTACTGAGGTGGAGTAACTGAGGTGGGATTACTGAGGTGGGATTACTGAGGTGTAGTAACTGAGGTGGAGTAACTGAGGTGGGGTTACTGAGGTGGGGTAGCTGAGATAGGGTAAAGGAGGTGGCATTACTGGTGGGGTAACTGAAAAGGGGTAACTGAGAAGGGGTAACTGAGAAGGGGTAACTGAGAAGGGGTAACTGAGAAGGGGTAACTGAGAAGGGGGTAACTGAGAAGGGGGTAACTGAGAAGGGGGTAACTGAGAAGGGGGTAACTGAGGTTGGGTAACCGAGGTGGGGTAACTGAGGAGGCTTGAACATTTAGAGGAGAAAGAGAAGACAAGTGGTGTTTATGGCAGACATCTTGTTGAAGTGTGAGTAAGGTAACATTTATGAAGGGATTCAGGGAAACTGGTTAGCCAGACTTGAGTCCTGGAGGTAGGAAGTACACTGCCTGGATGTCCAAGTCTGAATGATCATTTGAGTTGTGATATCTGTGTTACTTTTTTGGGTCACCTTACCTTGGCAGGAGGAAGGTGTGATTAATAGAAGAAGAATTATTCATGGTTTCAAGACAAATGAATCCTCTAAGAAGCTAAGCCTCATAAACTGCAGAATCCCACTCCAAAATGAGAACAGTGTTGAAGAGTGGAGACTAACCATCCTCTGCTCACTGCTGACAGCCATGTAGAGAGTGTACTTAGTCAGGATACCATTGACCTTGAGTGGAGCCAGCCATGTCACAAGGATTGTAGTGGAAGAACTCACAACAGCTTTGATCCCCGCTGGAGCATCTGGTACTGAAAGTTTATATGAAAAATTTATAGAATATTCTCAACATGAATAAATGATTCAAATCAACTGCTTTTAAAAACAAACATAAAATACTTACAGGTTTCTGGTGCTTCTGCCAGTTTGTACTAGGCAATGTCATATTTCTAATAGTAATTTTGTATGTTCGATATGTCTTGACCCTACACATTCAGTGCAATTATAAAGTGTATTAAATAAAGCACTAGTAGCCTGATTGAGTTTAGTACAGCTATCATAAGCCTGAAACGTGTACTGAATAAAGCAATTAACACGTGCCGTACTGCACGTCATGCAGCACTTCAAGATAATAATGGCACGGTTAACGTGACTCACAAAATCATAATAACTCGATTGCAAACAAACCACGGTACAGGTGGGGCTCAAACTCATGGCAAGTGAGTCATAAAACTCCAGGTGTAAAACCTGTCAGTGAGTCATAAAACTCCAGGTGTAAAACCTGTCAAGTGAGTCATAAAACTCCAGGTGTAAAACCTGTCAAGTGAGTCATAAAGCCCCAATGTGTAAGCCACTGAGCCAGCTGGTCCAGTGGCTTACATGCTGGCCTGAGTTTTACCACTCACTTGCCATGAGTTCGAGCCCCACTTGTACCATGGTTTTATAATGGCAGGGTTCAATAAAAGAAAATCTTGCTATTCAGTCTTGACATAATTTTACTAAATAGAAACTGGTATTATTTATTTCAAGCAGCTCTTTACCTTTTATGTAGTGTGTGATATTAAATACCATTACAGGCATAAAACCACTTTGCTTTTGAAGCTAACACATTATATTAATTTTGTAGGATACTATCTGGCATCACAGATAAAGATGTTGCTTTTCAACACTTGATGGACAATATTGTAGAAGAAAATCTCAAGAATAGTTTTTCATACGTATATAATATCAAAACTGTCAGACATACACAAGCTGAACATGAAATTTCTAGAAATTATTAACACAAATCTGACATTTAATTTATATAAATCCATAGTCTGTAGCCTTTATTAGTGTCCTTAACTACTTCATCCTCTTCAAGAACTCCACCACCCACAAACTTAGATTCTCTGCAGAGGGCACTGGAAATGTTTGCTTATTATGGTAAATAGATAACCAACTTTTCAGATAAGATTCAACTTTTAGTAAACAATAAGACATTCACACTGGGCAAAACAGCCTAAACAGCATTTGAACTTAAAAGAAATTTGTTGATGCCACTACATCCTGTTGATGAGGCCCTGCTTTTTACAGTAAAATGCAATGCCTCCAAAACAATTATTTCAAGTCTTCAATCAAGGTGGTCGTCCTGTTCCATTCATGTCTAGGACATTGCAGGGTGATGAGCTGCAGTACCTGGCTGTAAACAAAGAAGCTACTTCCATTATTCAAGGTGGAGTCATTTTCTAGCCAGACATCATTTCATGTTGATCACTGACCAGTGTTCCGTAGCATTTATGCTGGAACCAGCAGTCCCCAATATGCTGACCAAAGCCATTTGTTGTTTGACCTTTTCTATGTCTGCTCTCACTGAAATACATAATGGACTCTGCTATTCTTGCATGAGTTGGCTCCTACACTTTACCAGATAAAAAATCCTCCCATTCTCAACGGAAGACAATAAAAAATGGATGGGCATATCTTGCAAAGTTTGTGCTGAATTGAAGCCTCAGTTCAAATGCCCACCAGAAGGGACACTCATCAAAGCTACACAGCTGATGGAATGGCTCAGCACTGACTTTAAGGGGCCTCAATCATCAGCAACTTGCAATCCTTATATGTTCAAGGTCATTGATGAGTATTTATGTTCCCCTTTTTCATTTCCATGTCCTAACATGCACACAATAAAAGAGCAGTGCAACAAGCATCACAACACCCAAGTGTCACCATGTAGGGAATAACACTGAAGTCACATGGCCAAGCCAAACAACACTGGGAATTGGTGCTTCCAGAAAGATCTACACTCAATTAGATTACTTTTGTCTACTTCAACTAATACTACCACACATGAGCACTAATTTAGATTTTAACGAGACTCATCTCATGGTAGTTCGCTGCCATCATGGTTTATGTCTCTTGGTCTAGTGCTACCTTGACGCTTTATTCAGCCTAACAAGACTGAACCTGGTGCTTGTACAAGCTCATACTAGCCTGCGACACCAGTCACCCTGCCCTACCCATGCTGAGAGGCACACCATGAATGTTCCAACGTCCAACATAAGAACATAATGACAGTAAGGACAGCAAGTGTCCAAAGAACCAAAGAGAACTTCTTCCCAAGGATCACAGCACAAGACGAATGACTCTCCCCGCCCCAGGGAATCACTGCTAGACTTCTCCATTAGAAAGAAGATGAATGATACCCCCCACCTGGGGAGCCAACGCTGGTTCACCAAACAGTCAAGACCCGGGCAGGAATATTACCGGCAAACTACAAACAACCGAACTTCTAGTAGACCAGGTTGAACTTGTTGATGTGAACCATAAGTACACCAACACTAGGTATCCAGATGGACGTGAAGCTACAGTATCTGTCCATGAAGCAGAAGCATATTGAGCCTGGTAGCAAGAAACAGCTTTTTCCAACCCAGGACAGTGTGCTAAGAATGATGGATTCTCCTGATACAACTAGTATTTGAGATCATGAACTACCTTGTGATATACCCAGTGTAGGTGTTCCACCTTCCTCAGTAACAAGGCGTGTTTGTGTATAATAGCCTCCTTATCACTATAGTTCAGATAACCTTCATATAAGGAAACAAACACTTAACATGATAAGAATACTGTATTCACTTTATAATAATAATAATAATAATAATAATAATAATAATAATAATAATAATAATAATAACACTTTATTTAGACATGGTACAATGATACATAGTTGGGTAGACATGATACATAGGTATTAACCCTTTGGGGGTCGACAGGCCTTCTCAGGAAAGTGTTCCTGGGGTCGAAATTTTTTTGGAAAAAAAAAAATTAATTTTTCTTATGAAATGATAGAGAATCTTTTTCCGATCATAACGCCACCAAAATTATGAAATTTGATCGAAAACTAACGGAATTATGCTTTCGCGAAGTTAGCGGTAGCCATGACACTTACGCATCGGCGATTTTGCCCACTTTGAGCCCTATTTTCAACCAATTCCAATGTTTCAGTCTCCTAAAATTATAGCTATTTCACTAGAACTCCATTTCTTCTATCGATTGAGTACAAGAAAACGCCTATTTACCAATTTCATCTACCCAAAATAGTGGTCAGAAAATGGCAATTTTCAATTTCACACAAATTTCAAACGATGCCAATTTCAAAATAGGGTCCAGAGTAAACAAGGCAGACATTCCTGGCACTAAAATAACATGTTATCTGTTCATTAGTCACGTCTCCAGGCCCCTGTTCCATTACTTTTGCTTTTCATTTTGAATTTTTATTCTCACAAAAAATAGAAGATTTTCTGTTATGTATACAACTGCATCATTGTAAAAATGGTATAAATAATATCAGAGCACTTGTGCATGAATATAAGACTCGCCAGTTGATGTGCATTGGAGGCATGGTGTGATTTGTTTACTCTTGAACATCGTCAAAAATCGAACATTTTCGCTACTTTGAGCTCAATTTCAAGGTACTTGTCATTGTCATACCAATCAAAATCATCTCTATTTCTATAATATATCTTCCATTCTATCAAATGAGACCAAGAAAACGAGAATACATCAATAAAACCATACAAAAATCGACTGCAAAGTCGCTGTTTTAATCGAAAAAAACGGTCAGTTTTTTTTCTCTCATTATGCACTGTGTACTGCAGGATTTTTTGTATACTGCGCACACTGACCACACAGACCCATTCTTTCATATGTATGCCTACCAGACGTTTTCTGCTTAAATTGAGGCCGCTAGAATTTGGGCGTACTAGTACGGCACCAACCCCTGCTCGTAAAACGTACTAGTACGGCACCGACCCCCAAAGGGTTAATGAGATGTACATGCCAAAAGCCCCTAATATGCTTTACTGCATGTACTGTACAGTCATCCCTCGGTTTTCGATTTTAATCCGTTCCAGATGGATCGGCTAAAACCAAAATCAGCGAAAACCAAAACTATTTTCCCCATAAGAAATAATGGAAATTCAATTAATCCGTTCCAGAAACCCAGAAGTTTGGAAGAAAAAAAATTTGGGGGGGCCTTAAAGATAGATTTACATGCACAAATGAATGAAATGAATGTGGCACTTACCCTTACTGAAGACTGATGTTGCTGGATGGAAGAGAGATAGGAGGGGAGAGGGTAGAGACCCTAATTTTGGAAGGAAATCCCCTCCATAAGGACTCTAGGTACCAAGTCCTCATCTGGGGTCACTTCCCTTCTTTGTCTTTTAATCCCACTAGGACCAGCTTGTGATTCACTGCACACCTGTGGCACTAAATATCTCTCCAGAGAGCTCTGTATCTGGCGGCTCTTTAAAATGTCCCTAAAATGGGACATGGAATTGTCATTGTAAAAGTACCCAGCACGGATTGCAACATCTTTGTCAGAGTGATGTTCCTCCACAAATGATTGCACCCTACTCCACATTGCACAAATTTCCCTAATCTCTGAAGAAGGCACCTTACATCTTTCTTCCTCCACTGAAGCAATTTCCTCAGATCTGTTTTGTTGTTGTTGCAGCTCAAGCTCTTGCAGCTCTTCAGTGGTTAGATCTTCATTGTGGTCCTCCACCAACTCTTCCACATCCTCTCCATTCACATCCAACCAAATAGAAGTCCCCAATTCCACAATACTTTCCACAACTTCCATAGGCTCATCAGGGTTAGCTTCAAACCCTTCAAAATCCCTCTCTGGGACACAATCTGGCCACAACTTTCTCCAAGCAGAGTTCATCGTCCTGGAGGTCACTCCCTGCCAAGCTTTATCTATAAGGCCTATGCAATGGAAGATATCGAAGTGAGCCTTCCAGAACTCTTTTATGGTCAATCTAGTGTCTGAGGTTACATCAAAGCACCTTTGAAACATTGCTTTGGTGTACAGTTTTTTAAAGTTTGCAATGACCTGCTGGTCCATGGGCTGGAGGAGAGGAGTGGTGTTAGGAGGCAAGAACTTCACTTTTACAAATCTGAATTCCTTAGGCATTTGGTCTTCCAAGTCTTGAGGATGACCAGGAGCATTGTCCATTACCAGGAGGCACTTAAGTGGCAATTTATTCTCAATAGATATTTCTTCACACTGGGGCCAAACACTTGATTAAACCATTCCAGGAAAATTTCCCTAGTGACCCATGCCTTAGCATTAGACTTCCAAAACACACACAATTTACCCTTGTCAACACTGTAGTTCCTGAACACTCTGGGATTTTCAGAGTGATACACGAGTAAAGGCTTCACTTTTAAATCCCACTAGCGTTCCCACATAACATAAGAGTTAGCCTGTCTTTCATAGGCTTGTGTCCTGACATTGCCTTTTCCTCCTGCGTGATGTAGGTCCTCCTTGGCATTTTCTTCCAAAGAGGCCTGTTTCCTCACAATTAAACACTTGTTGGGGTTTAAATTCTTCTGCCTCTACATATTCTTTAAACTCACGCACAAATTTTTCAGCCCCATCTTTATCTGAACTGGCACCCTCACCATGCCTTACAACACTGTGTATGCCACTTCGCTTCTTGAAGTTTTCGAACCAGCCTTTGCTGGCCTTAAATTCATAAACCTCAACACTGGTTCCAGGCATTTTCTTTACAAGATCGGCATGCAACTGCCTTGCTTTTTCACATATGATGGATTGCACAACACTATCACCCGCTAGCAGTTTTTGGTTTATCCACACCAATAACAATTTCTCCATATTTTCCATTGTTTGTGATCTCTGTTTCGTTATCGTATTCACCCCTTTCGCAACATTAGCTTCCGTGATTTCCTTTCTCTTTGCCACAATGGAACTGATGGTTGATGGGTTTTTCTTGTATATCCTGGCGAGCTCGGCAATACGTACACCACTATCATATTTTTCTATTATTTCTTTCTTCATTTCTACAGTGTTCCTCACTTTCTTTACCAAAGAAGTGGCACTAGGAGCTTTCTTTGGGCCCATGGTAGCTTATTTAGTAGTCACACACAATAATCAAGGGCCAAAAACAATGAATTGTTAATAAATGTTTTGTATAAACTCCTGGGGTGATGTTCACTCAAGCATAAACAATGCTAGACTGCGTGACAATGTGCGTGGGAGGTGCGTGGGTGGCGGGCCTACGGCCTTTGTATGTGCGCGGCACTGGTGGACAGGTCCCATACGGTCGGCGAAAACTAAGACAAATTTTCCCTGAAAAAAGTCGGCGAAAACCAAAATCTTCGAAAACTGGGACAAGCGAAAACCAAGGGATGACTGTATCTGTATTACTAATGTTGTTTTTTAGGAGGGGAGAATGTGATATTACTAAATATGTATCATTACAGAAATTTAAGTCACAAAGTTTAATGAATTTATTGAATGCTATACAGTGGAACCCCGACTAACGTAAGCTCCATATAACGTAAAAATCGTGTAACGTAAGCTTTTTCGCAAAATATTTGTCTCGTGTAGCGTACATTTACTCGTGTAGCGCAACGTACCAGACCTGTCTGCCTGCCCCGCGCCTGCGCAGGACGTCAGTCTTGCGTTGTTTACCATTGAGAGAACATTACCCAGTGCGCTCTTTCAAACATTCACAATACTTTTGTTGTGTTTATTGCTCGTTCAGTGATTGTCACTGTGAAATAAGTCACCATGGGTCCAAAGAAGCTTCACAAGTCGATAAAGGCTATAACACCAGCCAGTGATAAAGTGTAGCAATGGAAATGTCATTCTGTCTTGACTTTTTTGGGTTATCCTAGGTTTTCTACATATATGCTGCTATGTATGATAAGCTATGTATAACTGGATTTGTATATACCTGAATAAACTTACTAAACTTAAGTAAGTTAAGCAATTAATCAATAGAAAATGACTACACAAAACTTAACTTCTTCTTCTTCTTCTTCGTTGGGGTTTTATAGGGCCACTGACAGCATAAGCCGTATCGAGCCCGACTTCTCGATGGTACGAGGAAGATTTGTTGCCCAAGGCTGGGCGATGAAAGAAAAGGAACAAAAGTTCCTTTGTAAATAGATAGAAACTTGAGTTTCCGATTAGGTCCGGTGGACCCCCTTGCCAAGCCCCAGCAAAGAGGGACCCCCTACAACCCCACCTGAGTACAGCAACCGGCTTCCCACCAAAGACCGTTAAATAATTATCCGCAGAGCGGAAAAAATGGAGCTGGCTAAAAGTAAGCCGATGAACAGGTGCCCCTCCTGTAGCGTGCCCGGCGGGCAAAATAGATGAGGACAAGCGTCCCAGAGAGAACGGGGGAAATTTGTCACTGATACTCAGGCGAGAGAGAGACGTCCACACCCGACGAAGGCTGGCGCAGAAGTCCACAAAACTTAACTTCTACAATGTTGTTTGAGATTATATAGGGACACTGAGAAGAGCGCCGTACTCTGCCACCATCTCTCCAAGGTAAGTGAAAGTATTTCTTATTTATATAAGTGTGAATATTTCTTATTTATAAATTAAAGTGTAAATATTTCTTATTTATAAATTAAAGTGTAAATGTTTCTTAGTTATAAATTATGCACATTGTTTTGTGTGAATAGTGATGGCCAGCTGCTGCCACCCACCACGGCTTATGGTCAGTGGCCCTTATACTGTTTTGTGTGAATAGTGATGGCCAGCTGCTGCCACCCACCATGGCTTATGGTCAGTGGCCCTTATACCAACAACAACAAACACACTACCACCAGTCTTATATTGTAATGACATGTTTTATTTATTCTAGAGTTTATATCATGTTTCAATGTTATTAATATTGTTTATTATGTCATATTAGATGAATTGTGCTAGATAAATAAGCTGCAGAGTTGATATTATTGTCATATTGAAAGACTATTTTGTCCTGCCTCCAAATAAACTCTACGCCAACAAGAGTCTTCAATAAAGGTAAAACTTATTTAACTGTTCATTTGTCCATTGTAATTAGTGCTTTATATTTATTTCTCATTGTTTTCTGTATGTAAAACTATAGTATTTATTCTTTAAAAAAATGAATTTTGGTGAAAATTTTTGGGTGGAAACGGATTAATTGTATTTACATTATTTCTTATGGGAAATAAGGTTTTGAATTACGTATTTTCGTGTTAAGTACTAGCTCCTGGAACAATTAATTACGTTAGTCAGGGTTCCACTGTATTGTGTTATAACGTTTCTTCTTTCATTTATTACTATGTTTGCCTTTGTATTGTTTCAGATAAGCACTGTAATATGTTAAATAAAGCTTGTAGTGT
>WNWK01029231.1:0-24617 GCA_009830355.1 Cherax destructor | reverse complement strand
GTGGGTTCCAGACTGGTGCTGCATATTCTAGTATGGGCCACGTCAGGGTGTACAGTGTCTTAAACGAGTCCGTTAAGGTGGGGGAAAACGCTAATCTTAGGTTTGCCGGGTCGCCCATATGCTGCCGCAGTTATCGGTTGATGGGGCCTGGGGGGGGGCCGGGTTTATACTCACCCCAAGATCTTTTTTTTTCCCCATTTTTGTATTTGTCCGCCACCCTTACTCTGTGGGGTTTTCCCCCCCTTTTCCCCGATCTTCATGATTTTGCATTTGGTGGGATTGAATTCGAAAGCCATTTGTAGACCAGATGTCAAGCTTGTCCATCTTTTGAAGTCCTGTTGGTCCTCTTCCGATGTGTTTCCCCATTTTTCACATCATCTGCGAACAGAGACATTCTGAGTCTATCCCATCGGTCATGTCTTTTAAATATCCAAGAATAACACGGGTCCTAGGACTGACCCCTGGGGTTTCCGCCGCTCCAAATCCCAGGATACCTCACACGCACCATCCCGGGCCTCCCTGTGGGGCCCCCTGACCCATTCCAGTGCCCTTCCTGTTATAAGTTTGTTCTTAATTTTTTACTAATTTTTTTTGGAAAAATTGGTCAAGGCCTTCCTGCAGCCCAAAAATGCAATCAACCCACCCTTCTCTCCCTGCCTTATTGCTTTACTTAGTTTTTCCTGGGAGGTTTGTTACACAGGTTTCCCCCTTTCCCCCGGAATCCGTGTTCTGGTGATTATCCTTTTCAGCCGGGTGTCCACCATTCTTTCCTGATGATTTTCCAGGATTTGACACAACGGGTGACACCGGTCTATATTTTAGTGCCTTTTTTTCTGCCCCTTTTTTTTAAAAAAAGGGGACTACGTTGGCCTTCTTCCATACCTCAGGTATGTGTGTGTGCGTGCGTGCATGGGTTTTTTCGCGTGTGTGGTTTTTTTGTTGGGAAAAGTATTGTTTTAACTGATCCAAAAAAAGGATACCCCTTGATACCAATATTTTGGGGGTTTCCCCCCAAAAAAAAATAATAATAATAATATGAGATTGACAAGCACCTCTACCATCCACAACTTTACACCTCCACCTTCTCTCACCTTCTTTCTTCCTACATTCCTAACCTTCTTTACCTTCCTCACCATCCTAACCCTTTTCCCCCCCTTCCTTACCTTCCTACCTTCCTAACCTTCCTCACCTTCCTTTAATTCCTAACCTTCCCCCACCTTCCTAACCTCCCCTTTATTCCTTACATTCCTCACCTTCCTAACCTTTTTTAAACCCTTTCCCCACCTTCCTTACCTTCTTCACCTTCCTCATCTTCCCAAAACCCTTTTCCCCCCCTTCCTCATCTTCCTTTCCTCCTCACCTCTTCACTTTCCTCCGTCACAGCGGGGAAAGGGGCAGAGAACCCTTCCCCCTTTCCCGATGTCCCCCTTTGGGGGCCTCGCTTTTTTCCCCCGGTGGTCCTCGTTTCTGCTTTTCCCCCCGGGGTTCCCCGCTGTGCGTCTCGGCGTTCTCGCTGGTGTTCCCCCCGGGGCGTCGCTAGTCCCCCTTTGGGGGTCCCCTTTTTTTGGGGTGTCCTCCTTTCTGGTGTTCCCGGCGTGTCCCCGCGCGGGGCCCCTCGCTGGCGGGAACGTGGTGTTTCCCCGCCGGTGTGTCCCGCTAATGTGCCCGCTGTGTCCTCCTCGCTGGTGTGTCCTCCTCGCTGGGGGTTCCTCGCGGTGTGTCCGTAGTGTTTAAAAAATGACAGGGATATCTATTAATAAAAATTTCCAGTGAACACTAGAAAGGATACCCTTTCTAGCATCCAGCCTGTTACGGGCTTTTGCAACAAAGTCAGTATCCTAGTGCAGTTATCCGACATATTATTTTCTTAAGAGGATTGAAATTGATAGGGTACTAACCAACGAAATATTTTTAAAAGGATTTATTATCAAAGAAAGAAAATCTGGGGGAGCAAAGTAAATCAAATACAAAGATATTAATTAAGATATCAATTGGGATTTTTGGGAGGGTAGCTCCTACACTGCCCCATACAAAAAGTCTGTGCTGAGGGCACATATATATAAATGACTAGAGGTACCATCAGGTACAATGTCAGTAAAAAAATAATATATATAAATAATAATAAATGTGTGTACGGGGGGTGCCCCCGGTAACTATAACTCGACCCCAACCAGTGTACGACAGAACAACTTCTCTTTTTTTAGTTTTACTAACAAATTGACAACCAGAACAGCTTGATTGTCTAGTAAAATGACCATTTCGCAGAACAGCAATATAACAGGCAAAAAACACAGCGTCGGGAAAAAGGAGATAGAAAATCGACCCTAACTGGGGACCATCAGTAGATCCCCCAAAAAACAGCCCCAAAAACCCCCCTTTCTACTGAAACTAAGTTCAGCAAAAACAATCCCAAACTGTGGCGGTGCACAGATGCCTTATTGGGGAGGTTCGGCTAGAGCTTGAGACCTGATTTTTCAAAAAGTGTCGAAGGAACACAACCCAGAACAAAAGTCGAATAATCACTGTTATTCATTCTCTGGAAAAGATTTTACACAGAGTTTTTAAGGGTATGATTCGCCTCACCCACAATGCATACTTACCCAACAGAGTCTAATGTCGAGACAAAAGAAAAAATGGAGTGAGGTGTTGACTCACGAGGTCAGCGGCCAGAGAGAGAGGAAGGGGGAAACAACCACCCAGCTCAGGTGTGTTCAGAGACGGGACTCCTCCCAGCAACAAAAACCCCGGCAGCATAACAGTAGTTTGCCAACACCAAGGCGGGTTACTACCCCCCTCGAGCAAAAACATAAAATACTACATCCTACCTAATATTATAGCTTTTAAAATAATAGTCTAATAATAAAATTTAAAAAAAATTAAAGATTTAGCTATAATCGAGAATATTCGCAATATAAAATTATAGAAAATTGGAAATATACATTATATACATTGAGGCCCAAATTTTGGGGGGAACAGTTTTTTGCTGGGATGTCTTTGTTGGGGGTCCGGGGTCCTTCTGGTGTGTCCTTTTTGTGTCCTTTAGTGGGGTCCCGCTGGTGTGTCCTCGCTGCCGTGTCCTCGCTGCTGTGTCCTCGCTGTGTCCTCGCTGCTGTGTCCTCGCTGATGTGGCCTCCTCGCTGGTGTTTTTCCTGGTGTGGGCCCCCCCGGGGTGTCTTCACTAGTGTGTCCTCCTCTGTGGGGGTCCCCCCTTTTTGCTGTGTCCCCCCGCTGGGTGTCCTTTCGCTGGGTGTGTCCTCCTTGCTGGGGGGTTCCCTTTTTTGGGGGTCCTACGCTGGTGTGTCCTTTCCCTTTTTGGTGTGGGCCTCCCTTTTTGGGGGTCCCCCCTGGGGTGTCCCCCCCGGGTGTTCCTTTTGGGGCCCCCGCGGGGGTTCCTTGCTGGTGGTCCTCCCTTTCGGGGCCTCCCTTTTTGGGGTGGGCCCCCCCCGGTGTGTCCTCCCCCTTTCTGGTGATCCCCCCCAGTGTGTCCTCGCTGGGTGTCCTCGCCAGTGTGTCCTCCGGTGTGTCCGGCCCGGGGGGGCCCGCCGTTTTATCCCCCCATGCGTCCTCCTCACTGGTGGTCCTTTCCCCGCTGGTGTTCCCGCTGTTGTGTCCTGGGGGGGGGTGTTCCCGGTGTGTTCTCGCACGGGGTCCTCAAGGTGTGTCCCCGCCGGGGTCCTCCCCCAACGGTGTGCCCCCTTCGATGCTGTGTCCTCCTTGCTGCTGTGTCCTCGCTCGTGTGTCCTCGTTATTGGGGCCTTTCGGTGTGTCCCCGATGGTGTGTCCTTACTGGTGTGTCCTCGCTGGTGCGTCCTTCTCACTGGTGTGTCCTCGTTGGTATGTCCCGCTGGTGGTTCCCGCTGGTGTGTCCTCGCTGGTGTGTCCTCGCTGGTGTGCCTCGCTTTGTGTGTCCTCGCTGGTGCGTCCTCGCTGGTGTGTCCTCGCTGGTGGGGCCCCCGCTAGTGAGTGTCTTTTGTTATATGGCCGTCAAGAGGGGGGTGTTTGTGGGAAAAAGAAAGGGAAATATATATTTTTTTTTTTTTTAAAAAATCGGCTGATTTTCCCCCCAAGGCAGGGGGGGGCCTGAAAAAAAAAAACTTTCATCATTCACTCCATCACTGTCTTGCCAGAGGCGTGCTTACACTACAGCTACAAAACTGCAACATTAACACCCCTCCTTCAGAGTGCAGACACTGTACTTCCCCTCTCCAGGGGCTCAAGTCCGGGGCCCGCCGGTTTCCCCGAATCCCTTCATAAATTTTTTCTTTGCTCCCCTCCAACAGACGCCCAAATATTAAAACCATTTGTCTCCATTCACTCCTATCAAATACGCTCCCCATGCTTGCTGGAAGTCCAAGCCCCCCCCCACAAAACCTCCTTTACCCCCCCCTCCAACCTTTTCCAGGGCCCACCCCCACCCCGCCTTCCCCCCCACTACAGATTTATCACTTCGGGCATTCTGTTTCGTTCCATCCCCCTTTTACATGTCCGAACCACCCCAACAACCCCCCCTCAGCTCTCTGGATAATAGTTTTGGTAATCCCGCACCTCCTCCTAATTTCCAAACTCCGAATTCTCTGCATTATATTCACACCAAAATTGACCTCAGACATGACATCTCCACTGCCTCCAGCCTTCCCTCGCAACATTCATCCCCCAGCCACCCCCAAATTAAGAGTGTTGGTATAATTTAACCCCCAACATTCCCCTCTTAACTTCCATGGACAAATTTTTTTGTCCCCACAGACTCCTCAGTGCACCACTCCCCCTTTTCCCTCATCAATTCTATGATTCACCTCACCCTTCATAGACCCATCTGCTGACACGTCCCCCCCCAAATATGAATACATTCACCTCCTCCATACTTCTCCCCCCCCAATCTGATACCCAAACCCCTTTTGTCACCTAATTTTTTTTTTGGTATCCTCATCACCTTTACTCTTTCCTATATTCATCCCCTTTTTTTTCTATCCTATATTTTATATATATATATATATATATATATATATATATATATATATATATATATATATATATATATATGTTATGAAATGGTAAAATTCTAATTTTTGGACATAAAATATATATATATATATATATATATATATATATATATATATATATATATATATATATATATATATATATATATATATGTTATGCCAAATAGGTAAAACTTGCTATTCTGACATATATAGCAACCCCTTTTTCTTGCCGAATAAGGCAAGCGAAAATTTTGTATGCAATACTTTCGAAAAAAATCATTCTAAAACCTAAGGAAAAAATATATTTCATTGTGTATGTTTATTATTAAATTATTGCAAACTTATCTAAAATATATTTTGTTGGATTAGGCTAAATTAAATTGGGTTGTTAAATAAGGTTAGGTAAGTTTTGTAAGGTTTTTTGGACAAAATTATTAATTTTTACAAACATAAATGAAAAATATACATTTTTTAAAACCCATAAAAAAAATTTTTTGAAAGGATTTTTAATTTTAAATGAGTTATTTTTAATTGACCATTTTTACCTTTACGGGACAACATACATATATATATATATATATATATATATATATATATATATATATATATATATATATATATATATATATATATATATATATATATATTTTTTTCTATATATAATAGATATTACTTTATTAGTTGCGCTAAATTTTTTTAAACGGGAAAAATTTTTTTTTTTTTTATTTTATTAATCAAAACAGTGACAAAAAAATTAAAAACATAACGATAAACAAAAATACTTCATAATTCAATACAATATAATTATCTTAAGACTACTTTTTTAAAAAAATAACCTAAGGTTGTCATCAAACTAAAAAAAAAAAACCACCTAAATATGGGGCCATGATGCGGACACTTACCCAAACAAAAAAAATAAAAACATTGGACAATATGTACATAAACACTGAACAACTGCCTGCATAAAAAATCAAAACAAATACAATACTTGTGGCATATGTACAATCACCTAACAATTATAACATCATTCATGTTTTTATTATTAAAATTTCTATGGCATAAAACCCAAATTTTTTAAAAAACCCATTAAGGACATCAAAAAAGCTAACGATACTAATCACAATTAAGACAAACAATATACGGTTCACAGCTTTCACCATCAACCAAATAGAAAACAAAAAAGTAACAATGAAAAGGTTTCCCCCTGAAGTTTTTTCCCCCACACCGTATATAAACAACAAATTAAACATGTTATGGCACACCTGAAACCCTTTTGGGCGTCCAATGAACTGAGACACCACCACGCCAAAAACGCTGAGGCCAAAATAGCACAAAACACGCTCTTGGTAAAAAAACACCCAACCTTCCCCCAAACACCTTTTTTCCCCCAATACTCCAACCCATAACCATTAAGCCAGTAATTAGGTGGACCAAAAAAGGTACAACATAATGATCGCCCCAACCCCCCTAAGTCCAAGACCCGTTTAAAAAATGTGTTTTTAAAAAAATTGCATCATCACCCACAATACAATATATGCCCCCTGTCCCCTACCACTGTCTGCGGGGCGACACGTTTTAGGGCCCCATCAGGTGACACCGGAGAAAAAAAGTACAAAACCCCCAGCTAGGGCCCCGCCGTCCCCCCCCGTCCCAAAATTCCTGACCATCCCCCCTTTTCCCACCAGCCCTTTAATGAGGTACCTCCCCCCCCCCCCCTACCCCCCCAAAAAAATACCTATAGTCAAGTCCCTATAACCCTGAGAAAAGCTTTACACCATGCCCCCAAAAATATAACCTGATTTCTACACTTAGACCTATATATACCTGCTGCCAACGCTCGGATACCCCGCCCGGGGGCCTCCCGCATTACCCACACAATATGTATATACTCAACCCCCAAAAAAACTACCGCCCTACCCACGTCCTCAAAAAACCCCCCCGTCCAAACACAAAGCCCTCAGGGTCATCAACCCCCCCCCCCCACCCCCCCCCAAACCCCCCAAACCCAAAAACCTCCCTGCCCCCCCCCAATTTTTCACAGAAATACAGAGAATGATACGCCGTGTCCAGGACCCCACATGATCCAAAAACCCCCTCCCTAATAATCCCATTCAAAATAACTGTGCGCGCCCCAAAATACCCAATAAAACCTATAACCTGTTTCACGCACTCTTGGTGGGTATTCCCTTCTTCATCCAACGCCACGTTTTTTTCCCCAAATTATACATGGGGAAAATACCTGCCCCCCTGCACCACACCCCCTTCCCCCCCCCCCCAAAAACACCTACTTTAACCCTCCCGGGCCCCCCTAACTACAAGGAGGAACCTCAACATAGCCTCACATCTCAACAGACCCCCCCCCCCGCCACCACCCTACGTACCTCCTGCATGACCCCATTCACCCCCCCCCCCCCCTGGACCCCCACCTACCACATATTCTTGTTAAAAAAAAATTTTTTTACCCTTTATTGCGGGCTTTAAAAAAACCCCCCAACCCCCAAACCCCCCAACCCAGTAGTCCCCCCCCTCCCTACCTAACCAATGCCTCCCATGACTCCAAATAAAAAAAAAAAACCCTCCCAAGCAACCTCTCTACATCACCCCCCGGGGGGATAAACAGCAGCAAAAAAACCATATTTTGCTATACTAAAACTTTCCCCCACCACCGCCCTTTGAAACATTTTTTCTGTAGCCCTAATGCCCCCCAACCTTCTATGCCTTCCCCACCCCCCCGAAAAAAATTTCCCCTCCCACCCCTATAAGGCTAAAAAACCCCCCCAAAAATTTTAATCCTTCAAAGACCCAAAACCCTTTCCTTTTTTCCAATTCCCCCCCACCCCATCCCCCTTTTTTCCCCAAAAAACCCCTTGGGGACCCCCTTTCACCCTCAACCCGTCCCCCCAAAAAACCCCAAAAAACCCTTTCCAAAAAACCCCCCCCTTTTCACTCCAACCTGAGGGGTTTATCATCGACATAACCCACTCCCCCCGGGGCCCCCCCCAACCCCCCCCCCACCCCCCCACCCCAAAACCCCCTTTTCCCCAAACCCAACTTTTAAAAAGGGCCCCCCCCCCAACACTAGCATTTTTCATCCCGGGGGAAAAACCCCCCCTTTTAAACCCCCCTTTTCAAAACCCCCCGGGGAACCCCCGGGGGTTTCCCTTTCCCCTGGCCCCCTTAAACCCCCCCGGATTATAAAGTCCTAACCTCCCCACGATTTTTCCCCAAAACCCCCAACCCAAAAAAAACCCCTTTTTAAAATTCCCTATCTCCCCTTTTTTTTGGGCGGTCTAATCTAAACCCCCCCCTTTTTCCCCCCCTCTTGATCCCAAACTCCCTAATCCTTCTATGCCCAGTCCTTATTTTTCCCCCCCCGGCACCCCAAAATGTTGCCCATCAAAAAAAACCCCCTTCCCCAAACCCCCCTTTTTATTGTTCGCCAAATTTTGGCAAAGTTTTTAAAAACCCGGCATAACAACGTTATGGCTCAAAAACCCCTTTCACCCTAATGCCCCGGGGGGTTTACCATCACTACCCCCCCCCCCCTTTTTGTTTTCCCCCAAAAAATATTACCCTTTTCATTTGTTTAAAAATTTTTGAAAAAAAAACCCCCCCTTTTTAAACCCCCAAATGTAACACGAAAAAATCCCCCCCGGTCCATCCCCCCGGGTTTTTCCCCCTTTTTAATCCCCCCCCCCCCTCCTTTTTTTTTCCCCCTTTCTGTTATACATCCCCCCAACCCCCTTCCTATCCTCCCCCCCCCGACGTTCCTGTACCCCCCCAAAAAAGATCCTTCGACTTGCCTCCTCCCAACCACTCCCCCAAATTTTTTCTGAAACCAACATCCCGCCCCCCCCACACATGCCATCAGTTTTTTTTAACACCTGCCCTTTCTGTACCCTCCCCTGTCTTCTTCAACCTTCAACGACGAGATAATCATACCCTTCCTCCTTTTCCCAAACCTCTTCAAAAAACCGAGGGCCCCCCTTTTTCCCCCTAAAAAAACCCCCTCCCAAAATTTTTACCTGACCCGGGGGGCCCTGAAATCTCTCATTTTGTAAAAACCCCTTTAAAACCCCCCCCGTAGCATACTAATTTTTTCCCCGATGCCCCCCTCCCCCCCCCCCCACATAACAAGACCTTAGCTGACTTTCTAAATAACGTTGCAGACCATACCTATAACCTGCCTCCTCCCCCCCCGGGCCCCCCTATAATAATCCCTCACCGCCTCCTTCCCCGGAAAAACCACCACCCTTCCCCCCCATCCCTCATCCCTCTGCCCCTTCCCCCCCCACCCCCCCCACCAGTCCGCAAAAACACCCCCATCCCCATCCCTCTGTAACAAACGAACATTCAATTTCCAATGACCCGGAAAATCTTGACCGCCCCAACCCCCCCCCCAACACCGCCACTACACCACGGTGATCAGAGAACCCAACATCTAGAAGACGCACCCCCCACACTTTAATACCTGACGCTACATAAACCCCCCATCTAGTCGTGCCCAAAAACCTCTCCCCCCAAAAAAAAAAGCTCCACCAAAGCATCCCTTCCCCAAAAAACCCCATCCTTGACTCCCACCCGGCCCCCCCACATCCCTCCCAAAATGCTAGTTCAAAACCCGAGCCCCGAGGCTCTACGTCACGCTTCCGAATAATACAGTTCCAATCACCTGCTATTACCACCTCAGGTAAGCCCCCCTTTAAAAAAAAAAACTAAAAAACGCGCACAAAAGCTTCCTTCACACTCCGTACATTGGTAGCAGGCATATAAACCCCAATAAAAAAAAAAAGGATGTCTCCCCCTACCCCATCAACCCCCCCAATCCTCCCATCCCTACCCCCCCCAAAACCTCATACTAAAAGGGGTGGTCTCCCCAATTCCCCCAACACCCCACCCTTGAGATTCACTGTACTCCCCGGGGGAAATTATAACCCTTTAGCAACAATTCCCTACCACACTTAAATTTTGTTCCTGTAAAAGCATACGTCAATCCCTTCTCCCCTTTTAAAATTGCTTCCACCCCAAACCCCTTTTTTCCTCTGCCCGAAGGCCATTCCCTTCATACAGAGACACTTGAAGGTTTCTTTGGGGGGCTTCCATGATGCTTAAAACCCAAACTAGACCCCCCTAGCTTCTTCCCTAGTCCCCCCCCCCCATTCCCCCCCCCTCCGCCCGTGATTTTTCCCCTTTAAACCCCCCCTTTTCCCCGCCCTTAGCCACATCCCCCATAATTTTTTTGCCGGTTCTCTGAGCTGGCGTCAACACGTCATCCTCCACTGATCCACGGGGTCTCTTGGGGGGATCCCTCCGCTACCTCCATAACCCCCCCCTGCCTCCCCACCACCCCCATCCAAAACGCCCCTATGTACCTCAGCCTCAACCCACACACCTGCCCCGATCATCCATACCATCACCTCCCCCCCCAAATTACACGCCCATTCAGCCTTCACCTGGCGTTGCCCCCCCTCTCCGGAAAGGGGACCCAGCACAAGTCGTCTACCAGGGGCCCGGGGGTATCTAGCATCTTCTGTAAATCACCCAAAAAAAAGGTCCAGATAAGTCCCCCAATTACGCATCCCCCCCCTGCACCCCCCCGATCCAAAAAGGCCCCATCCCTGGGGGTGCGTCACCGGGGGGTTTTTATACAACCACCTCCCCCCTTCCTCCCGCGTCACTCCACTTGCCAGTACTAATAAAAACCCCCCGTCGCTGCGGCCCCCCTTTTATGTGCCTCCCCTGCAATGTCTCCCCTTGTCCCGGTCGTTGCACCATGTTGTCGCTGGTTGGAAACCCCCCCTCGATCACACGCCAGTCCCATATCCCCCCCTTTTTCCCACATAGCCTCCCTTGCCCCGCCCCCCGTAATAAAATAGACTTGGGACGGAATTTTGGCATGGTACGAAGGTTTTTGGGCTCCTCAATGTCATTTTTTAGACTGACCGCCCCTTTCCCGGGCCCCTACCAGCATGGGCCCCCCCGGGTCCACCTCCGATGTTAGCGGCATGTATCCCCCCTATGCCGGGGAAAAACCCCCTTCACATCAACCCCCTCGGCTTAAAGGGCCCCCTTTCGTACTTTTATCCAAACATACGTAGCCGACACGCCCCTTTCCCCCCACCCCCCCAAACCTTCACGAACGCCCCCTTCGCTTTTTCCTGGAAAACCCCCAACCCCCTTTTTTTATATGCTCCATTTTTTACAAATTTCTAAATCCCCCAGAGGCTCCATTTAGTGCTCCCCCAAAAAAATCTTCCGTGGGTATTCCATAACCCCCCCAATTATGGCAGGCAAAACCCTTTTGCATTGGACGGGTAGATATTCCCCCGCACTTCAAACACACAGTGTTTATCCCCCCCCCGGGGACGTCCCCGCCATATTGAAACTAAAGGTTGTTCACTGGTGAATTGGGGCCCAAAAAACATGAGTGTTTTCTGCCGAATAAGCGGGTGATTTTTTCCGAAAAACTCTAAAAGTCACTTTGAAGATAAAGAAAAAAAAAGCATTACTTGATTTTAGGTGAAAAAAATCTAGTAATAAGAAAAAAAATTTTTTTACAAGTCAATTTTTTTTTTAAACTGCTATTTGTCAGGTTCTTTTTTTTGGCTCGTCATAAAAAAACCACTGTGTAAATGAAAAAAAAAAAAGAAAAATGCATAGAAAATTTAAAAATTTAAAAATTTTCCCCACCATAAACCCCCAAGATTTCTTGGGGGTTTTTTTTAATTTAAAAATTTGTTTCACAGCACTGTCGTATTTTGAGACGAGTTTAACATTAATATTTTGAAGAGCTTGTGGGGGATGGATTCATTATCTGGTATAACCAGCAAGTTCTCAAGCTTATACCGTTATACCCAAATTAGGCTTTGTCTTATAGGTTTTTTTTTGTTTTGAAAAAATTTTTCGATAAATATTCGTTGATATTGTAAGCCGGGGAAAAAAATTTTTGGGGTTTTTTTAAATTCCCATCATTGAATTCAGGGCTGCAAATCCTAAGGGCTCAAAAAAAAAGAAGTAAAACAATCTTTTTTAATACGTGATTGGGATTCGCATAGTAATGTATGAACATATGTTAGTAGGCTTGGATGAACATTAAACTTAATTGCCCTACCAGATTTATGGATGTGTATATCCAGAAACGTAATTATTCCATTTTCCTCAAATTTATAATGAATTTAATAAGGGATCAGTGAGTTTAATCTGGGTAGGAAGTCATTACACTCTCATTATAAGGCCACAGAAAAGTATATCATCCACAGTTATTAACCAATTTTTTTAAAGGGGGGGACGAGGTTTTTGGGGGAAGGCCTCAGTCTGATGAACAAAAGTTTCAGGGTGGGTCGTCATATGACTTAATTAAGACCCGCGTCGGGGGAAAACTTCAACTGATATGAAGATCTTGCTAACCTAGAACAGTTTTGAACCTGAACATAGATTAATTTAGAACATTATAAAATGAAAATTTTGTACACCCTTTGGGGTACGTAGGCCACGGGGAAAACCGCAACTTTTCAAGCACACAAAGAAAAAATAAGATTTTGGGTTTTCAACAATTTTTGTATTCGAGATACAATACCACATATGAGAGAGAGATAAATTAGAGAAGCAGAGAGGCATAAAAAGGGGGACTACAGCGGATCGACAAGAGGTACGGGGGCCCCCCAAGAACTGGTACTATGACGGGGACTTTTTTTTGAGAATGTCAGGGGGCAAACAAAAAACAGTCAGAAGTATCCCTGTTTGCTGATGAAGTGAAAGTATTAAAAAAATAGAAATTTGAGAGGACAGGAAAAGCAACAAAGGGACCTGGGTAGGCTGAGGGATGGTTTGGCAGGTTTTAAAATTAAATTTTTAAAAAAAACTAATGAATAGTTATAAACATTGAGAACAAGTAAAAAAAACGCAAACGGAGCACAAGCCGGGGCTAGTGAATGTGCCAGCATACACCAAACAATAAAGCCGTAGTCTGTATATAGAAAAAATACTGAACTCTGACATAATATATTCATATTATCTTTACAGACCAGGACTGAAACAAACTCATTCATATACAAACAAAAACAATTTATATTCGCAATTAAATAGGTGTGTAAATAATTTTCTGTTCCCGTCAACAACAACCCCTTTAGTTATATAAAATATTTACAATAACCCCGGTTTTGAATAATTAAAATTTTTTTTCCCCCGAAAAAAAATTTTTGATCAAAGTTTGCTACTAAAACTTTATAATTATAAAGGGTTTTTTTTCCCCAAAAAATTGGGGGCACATAAAATTTTGATGAGGCTTTATAAAAATTTAAAAAAAATAATTATTGTTATATGTTATATGAAATAATTATTAATGTCATTTTTAAAGGTTTTAAAATCACTGTGTGTGTGTGTTTTGTGAGCTCCTCCTTTCCACCTATTTTTTCTCTTTCTCACTTAATTTTTGTATATCTCGGGGGTCACTTTCCTCAGTCTGTCTCAGTATAGCAAAATTTGGAGACAAAAGATACACAAATTATAACATCAAGAAGGACAGTACTTGGGGGCAGATAAAAAAAAAGAGAACACTAATTTTTCCTCCGACCTGGATGACATAACAACAAAAGGGAGCCTAGCCAGCGCTGACTTATCACCACCAACACGGGGGTGTTAACAACACAGGAGTTTTTAAAAAACCAGGAATGTTAACAAACAGGGGGTTCCCAACACAGGATTTTAAAACAGGAGTGTTACCAACACAGGGTTTCAACACAGGAGTGTTACCAACACAGGAGTGTTAAAAACAGGAGTGTTCCCAACACAGGGTGTTAAACACAGGAGTGTTCCCAACACAGGAGTGTTAAACACAGGGGTGTTAAAAAAAAGGGAGTGTTAAAACACAGGAGTGTTAACAACACAGGAGGACCAACACAGGAGTGCCCCCAACACAGGATGTTAAAAAAAGGAGTGAAAAACACAGGGTGTTAAAACACAGGAGTTTTAACAACACAGGAGTTTAAAACACAAGAGTGTTAAAAAAATTTTAAAAAACAGGAGTTTTAAAAAAACCCCGGGGAACAACACAGAACCAATTTTCAGCCTACAACGGGAAACCATCCTCGGTAAATATATCAGACGCTCAATGCTAGAGGTTCGGGTTTTTTTCCCAAGAATGTAAAAACGGCTAAAGTATACGTGTTTTGTTAGTCGATAGGGATCCATGTTATACTCTGTGTTTCTTAATACATTTGGAAAAGCGAGAACACCCCAAGTCCATGTATACTACAGTTTAGGTAATATATGAACACTGTGTACTTTGCTTACATTTTATTATATTTTGAACACTAGGGTCAGAAAGAAAAAAAAAAAAGACATAGGTGGAGAGGGTTGTTATTCCCCCCCGCGTTTCGCCTGTCTGATCTTGATTTGTCATGAGTATAAATATCTACAGGGGGAGAAAGCCATCAAAATTTTAAAACCTCCTCTCCAAGTTCTTTATTCAGTATTATCGTCTTTTTCCCCTTTTGAGTTCTAAGAACCGAAAGGGAAAAGGAAAAAGGAATAACTACATGAAAAATTCCTTTTTATATAAAGGTCAATGAATTTTTTTTAAAATGCAATGGAAAAAATAACAGAATTTTTTTCTGCGACCAACCTTCAAAAAGGGGAAAAAAGGGCCCATTTGGCGTGGTAAAATGCTCTTCGAAGGAATTTGACCTCTGGGCTTTCGGATCAAATTAAATAACCTCACCCCCCCCCCCCCCCTTTTTCCCTTCGGCCTCCTTAGGGATATCCCTTTTCCCATACTTGAATTACGTTTTAGGCTGAGGGGAAAAATTTATTGTTATCCGGCCCTTTCCGTTGAGGATCCGGGGGGGGCCTGTTTGTGGTGGGGGAAATTTTTTTATCTGGGGACGGGGGGGGCGCCCTTTTTGGGGGCCCCCCCAGGCCAGCCCGCCTGTACCCCCATGACGAAGTATCCCCGGAGGCTGTCTTCCGGTTCCGGGAGGTGATGGGCAAAAAAAATATGACTACCAGCATTTCCAGTCGCCCCCTTGTTGGCTGATCCTGGCTGGGTTGATTCTGGCGTCCCTCCCGGGACTGGGGATTCTGGGCGTGCCCTCCCCGGTGTACTGGGATCCTTTTTACCTGGTGGGGGGGGGTTTCCCCAGCATCAGCATCATCATTTATATTATTTATAAAAAATAGGTCGGGGGAAAAGGGGGGTCGGGGGAAAAAAAAAAGAAATGTAGCCCCCTCCCCTCTGGAAAACCCAAAAATACCCCCAAAATCTTGGTTCCCGGGGGAAAGGGGGGTTTTCGATTTCTATCTGTTTTCCTCTTGGGTTTTTCCCCAAACCCTTTTTTTTTTTTTTAAATAAATAATAAAAAAGATGTTGATGCTGCTGGGGGTCCCCCCCCCCCCACAACCAGGCCAAGATCTTCAGTACCCAGGATCCCCCCGCAGGATCAACCCAGCCAGAATCCCCACCAAGGTAGGGGGACTGGAAATGCCGTTAGTGAAAAACAATCATAATAGTCTTGGTCATGCCTTGCCCCCCCCCGGGGCCCCCCTTTTACTCATCTAATTTTTAACCGACCCCAACACGCTTACGGAAATTCCTTCGAACCCGGTATGGTTTTTTGGAAAAACCTCAATGTCTCACTCCGTTCCCGGGTTTTTCCCCGGGTTTTGCAGTTTGAGCGAGCGGTCTGGGTGCTTTATCACGTTATATTTCTTTTCCCTTTGATTTTTTTTTCATCATCATTATCTGACGAGTTGTTCGAACCTTTTTTTTTTTTTTTTTACTATTTCTTGTTTCATCATCGGCTAAAACCATGCACCCAGGTAAACATGGTTACCGTGCTCGTGTTTTGAATAAAAAGGGTTTTACTTGAGTAGCTATTGATCAAAGAACTACAATCTATTGTCTAGTTTTTTTGCAGACGGGGTGCTTGTCGAGTGGTAAAAAAGTCTTGCCATCAAGCTTGTATGTCCACTGTCACTAACCTTTTTTACTTAGTCTGGATAAAGGGTACGGGAATGCCCACAAGTATTCTCTGACCTTGCCGTGCGATACAGACCCTGTTGAGTTTGCCACAGTCTTGAACATCACCTTGGGGTGCGTATTTTTGGGGCCCACATCACTTCCCTTTTCTTTCCCCAAAATCCCAACCCCCTTTAAAAACCTTTCCCCCTCATTTCCTCCACGAACTCAGGTCGAAAACTATCCACGTGCCAGTCTCAGCTGGGCCTGACGACAACCATGTCTCTTCAACACTTACAACCTATGGATTTCGTTGCCCTTTTTTACAGCTTATCAGTGTTATTTGCTTAAAAGGGGTTCCCCTCCTTCGGGGGAAAAAACCGCCATTGTCCCCCTTTTTTACAAGCCACGTTCTTCCCATTACAAACCCATTTTTTTTACCGGGGAATTTGTAAGTTGCTAACCTTATTAGAAAAAAGCGGTATGGTACTTAACCCCTTTTTTCCCCCCTCATCTTTTGGGTTTTTTTGTAAAGGCTGCTTTACCATCGACACTTTAATCCGCTTGGATCTTTTGGTCTAATGGTGAGTCGTTTTGCAGCCTTTTTTCATCCTGAACAAGCTTATGACACTACCTGGCGTTGCAAATCTTAGCCCAAACCCATTTTCTCCCGGGGGGTTTGTTCCAGAAATCATGGCTCGCGTTGTATTTGGCCTTCATAAGTACCAATCTGCTACTTTATTAAACAGTAATATTACCCCCATAAAGAACTAAAGAATGCTTCGCTTATCGGCATCAGAATATTAACGCTAAGCAGTCCATTACAAGGATGACGCACTATGTTTAGAATGTTTGGGGGGAAATTTTTTTTAATTTTATTTTTAAAAAAAAATTTGAATTTTTTGATTCAGGCAGTTACTGGAGAACATTTTTTCCCCGCTTGACGCTTTATTAAAAGTAAGCTTGAGTTTACTTTGAACTATATAAATTTCAAGTTGCCAGTTATATTAAATAAATTATTTTTTGTAATAACTAGGGGGAACGGTGCCCCCGGTCGGCAACTTTCGCCCCTTGGAGTCTCGTAATCTAAGCATTTTTATTATTGAACTTGCTTTTTTACTGCCAAATTGCTATTTTATAGATTTTTTTTCAATTTTTTTAATTAAATACACAAAATCTTTTTTTTTTTAGTAATTTTTAGTGAATTTTAAATAAAAAAAAATAAGAATAAAACTTAGAAAAAAAAAAATTTATAAATATTGAAAACTCGAGTTTTTAAAAAAAGGGGTTTTTTTTTTTTAAGAGTTATGAATCTTTTTTAAAAAATTTTTGTCAGAGGGGACCCGTATTAAAAAGGGGGTTCCATATTTAACCCTTTAGAACAAAACCCCATTGGCTTCCCAAAGTTCAAACCTGTTTGGGGGAAATGAAGGCGTCCTTAGTTCAGTTTTATATACTCAGTAGGTAAAACGAGTGGTCCAACTACGGACCGTGGCCAAAATGGCCTATGGGTTGATTTTTTTTTGGGGGCCCCCGAGCAGTCATATTCACATACAATTTATTGAATTTTCTTTTTTTAAAAAAAATTAGACGTATTCGACGCTAAGGTTATGTATGTGGCATAATTCTAAGTTAAAAAAAAAACAACGATACAGTAAGTGAGAATCTCAGAATATAATAGCATTATATCTGTTTTTAAAATTTAGAGCCTTTTTAAAAAAATATTTTTTTGTTTTTTTTGGTTTTTTTTGAACCTTTTTCACTTTAAAAAATCATGCAATACTTTTTTTTTTAAAAATTTGTTATAGGTCTTGGGTTTTTTTATATATATATATATATATATATATATATATATATATATATATATATATATATATATATATATATATATATAGTATATGACCCCCTATACTAAGAATACAAAAAAAATATTGTATGATCTTTATGATAAAAAGGGTTTTGGGGAAGATTTTCAGCGGGGTTTTTTGTGAAGGTCTGCGAAAATATAAATCTTACAGTAAAAATAGTGTGACAAAACTTACTATAGAAAAGCCAGGGTTGCAAATAACTTTTTTGAGGAGATGCAGGGAGTGTAGCAGGTATGCGGGGGGTGTAGCATGCATGGGGGGGTGTGCAGGGGGGGAGTGTAGATGCATGGGGGAGGTAGAGATGCATGGGGTGAGCAGGGGAAACAAAAATATATATATATATATATATATATATATATATATATATATATATATGTGGGCCGATTAGGTAAAACTGGTCAATTAGCAAGAACTCAAATAAGTATTTTTTAAAATTTTCTCTTATACTTTTAAAAAAATTTTTTTTCATTTATTAATGTAAAAATTTTAATTTTTTTACCAAGAGAAATTTTAAAAAACCCACCAATTATTATAAAAGGAATTTTTAAATTTTGCCAAACCCCCCCTAAATATATTTTAGATAGTTTACAATAATTTAATAATAAACAAACCAATGAAATATTTTTTTTTTGTTAGGTTCAGAATGTTTTTTTGGGTTTTTGGAAATTTTTTGCATATACAAATTTTCGCTTGTCTTATATGGAAAAAAGATTTTTTTTATTTAAGCCAAAACCCAAGTTTTACCTAATCGGCACGAGATATATATATATATATATATATATATATATATATATATATATATATATAAAAAGGATGGGGTCCCCCTCTGGTACAAATTGTGGGGGCCCAAGCCTTGGGGGAAAATGGAAAAAAGGCTTCAAGGAAGAATATTTGATTTCTTTTTCCCGATGCCATTTGAATTTCCACTTCTCCTACCCCCCCATTTTTTAAATTTTTTTTTTTTTCCAATAGGTATGTTTTATTACATAATATGGTACAAAGATTTAGAGATACATTGTTGATATAAAGTGGATATACAGTACACGGGGGAGAGATACATGTTAGAAATTTGTTACATCTTTGTCACTGATTATAAGGGAAAATCTCATCCAGCTCTTCCGAGCTGGTGCGCGTCCCAGAATACAGCATCATTCCCCCTCTGAACAGCAGCTTTGAGTCGCTGGAACAGAAAACTACCCCCCCCTGGATCCCTAGTTACCCTGTTGAGTCTTTTGAGCCCGAGGAACTTGGGATGCACTCTTTCCCCATGAAAGGGGTTTTTAGCCTATGGGAACAAACATATAATGATGGGGTTCTCCATATTTTTCGACTTCTGGGACCCCCCAAGGGGTGGCAGCACCCCCTCCTTCCCCCCCTGGTGTACTGGAATGGTATCAGCCAAGGTAGATGCACATGTAGTCCCCCCCCTGCTTGCCGTCTGCCCAGGCTTGAAGGGTGATACCATCCCCCCTTTTTGGGGGCCCACGATCTGCATATTTGGGGGGGGTTTCCCCCTTTGCTACCGGCTTTGTGAGGCCCCTCTTGATAATGTTTTTAACCCTTCATGTCTTGCAATCTTTCCTCGGATTTACGACACAAAAAACCCGGCCCCCCGAATGGGCCCCGCTGCTTCACTGCCACAAATACCCCTGTGTTCGGGGAATGGGGGCGGCAAGTCAAGGGCAACACCAAGCGGATGGTCTGGGGGTCGAGGCGTGTGCCAAGGCTGGAGTTGGGAAAGAAAAAGGTCCCCTGTGAGGAGCTCTCACTGCAAGTGGGGGGGTTTCTATTTTCCCAACACTCTGAAGCATTGCTGGGGCCCATATTCTCTATTGGGCCACCCCAGGGGACTGTTTGTAGTTGTTGGGAGAAAACCCCGGTTTCAGACCCCGTTAGGTTATCCCAGCCCCGGTCCATCCAAAATTTGGTCATGGTTTCCCAAATTTTTCCCTTTAAGATTTTCCCAGGGAGAATTGCTGCTACAACCCCCTGGATGCAATGCAAAAAAGACAGGAAACAGGTAGAGCAATCTGAGATGACTTGGGGCCCCCAAAACCCTTTCTAGTCTGACTGGGAGTGTAGCTTGGTCCCCCGCCCATCTTCTAGAGTGGGGTTTAAAAACTTTAGTAAAGATTAGGATACTGTCAAACGTGAGTATAGGATTATCATATGAAGGAGCACATCTTTTGGGGAAAAACAACCCCCGGGGGGGCTTTTAAACATTTTGTGGGGGGTACAAATCATGGGTGTCAAGATTGCCTATTGTTGTTCCATTCTCCCAATTCTTCCAGTTTCTTCCTGAGAATTGTGTCAATGGCATCTCTTCCCAGAGGTGCTCCAAGCAAGACACTATTAGTAGGGGCAATGACTGTTTTTTTCCCCCTAGTTTTGATAGCACTGCATCTATCACTTGTTGATTGACTGATATGATTTCACATTTGGATGGATTTAGGATGAGACCCCTTTCCTGTCCCTGTGTCATCACCTTTTAAAATCATCTACAAGGGACTCCTTTGTACCTGCTAGTGTGCCATCATCCAGGGGAAACCCCCTGTTTAGCTCACTGGTCAGTCTTACTTGATTTCCCAACTGCTATTTCAGAAGGAAAAGGGGAGAGGGGCCCCTTTTGGACCCCTCTGATGATGTGATTTCATGCCCCCAAACAGGAGCATTGATTCCTTTTCTATATCCAGCTGAAACAAAAAAGGGGAAAAGACCTGGAAAATGTTCTTTTTCAGCTGCTTTCTACGTCCCCTTTTTTTGGGGATTAAATGCATTCTTTTTAAATCTAATTTAACCCCTGCATTGTCCTCAGGCAGGTTGTCGATATATGCCCTTTTATGAACCGCTGCTTCACTTCCTTGAGAGAACCCCCCAAAAAAAAGCTGGTTTGGTTGAAGCAGATGGCCCCCTCTGCGCGAATACTTTGACGCAGCTTTAGAAACAGGCGGCGAAACGTGTTGCCCACTGCGATTGGCCCAACCCCCCTCCTTCTTTTTTTAAAAGGGGGGAAAATGATGCCCAAAAAAAAAAGGTTTAAACTCGTCGAATCAGACCAGCCAAGGAATTGTTGACGAACCTTTGATCTCTGACAGCAGTGTTTTTGCAATCTCCCCATAACTGGGGGAACCATTTCCTTTTTAAAAAATTTTGGCCTTTTTTCCCGTGTAACCCCAGCAGAGCCGGAAGGGAATGACATTTTTGACATTATTGGGCATTATATTTTATATTTTTTTTTTTTTTTTTTTCCAATAGGTATGTTTTATTACATAATATGGTACAAAAAATTTGAATACATTGTTTATAAAGATGGATATACAGTTTAAGGGGAGATACATGTCTAGTACATATTGTTACATCTTTTTCACTGATTATAATGCGAAAAAATTTTTTTCCCATCTTCCAATTTTTGGGCCCAGAATACAGCATGCATTCCCCCCCGAAAAGCAGGTGAGTCGTGGAACAGAAAACTAGCTCCCCCGGGGGCCCCCAAACCCTGTTGAGTTTTTTTTCCCAGCTCCTTGAGGAACAACCACGGGGAGTTGAATGGATTTAGGCTTTCGTGCTGCAACGCGCATCAGGAGCTTGCAGTCTTGCAGAAAAAACGAGGAGGTCGCAAATATATATATATATATATATATATATATATATATATATATATATATATATATATATATATATATATTTTTTAAAATTTTTAAATCACAAAACCCCCCAAAAAGAAAAAAAAACCCCGGGGGGGAGTTGAATGGTAGTTCTAGGTTTTCGGTAATCAGCGCATCAGGAGCTTGTGAAAAAAAAGACGAGGAGGCCCAAGAAAAATACAGGACCCTTTTTGGGGGAGGCAGGGGGGCAGGAGGAGGCGGAGGCAAGGGGCGAGGCAAGGGGCAGGAGGAAAGGGGCAGGGAGGAAAGGGGCAGGTATGGGGGGAAAAGTACGTCCTGTCTCCCCTCTTTCCCCCCCAGAAAAGGCGTTCCCGGATCGTATTTGCTTGTGCCTCTTCCTCTTTCTGCAACCTCAAGCTTTTTGATGTGTTGATTGCAACATGAAAGGCCTAGAGTTATCTATCATTTAACCCCCCCCCCCATTTTTTTTTTGCGTATATAAAAGTCGTAGGAATAGGTAAAATTGGTCAATTAGCAAGAACTTTTTTAAAAAATTAAAAGTTTTTCTAACATTTTCTATTATTTTTTTAAAAAGATTTTTTTTTTTTCATTTATGTTAAAAAAAAATTTAAAATTTTTTCCCAAAAAAAACCCCTTTTAAAAAACTTCCCTAACCTCATTATAACAAGTGCAATTTAATTTAGCCTAATCCAACTAAATATTTTTTTGTGTAGGTACCTATTGTTTTTTTGCATGTAAAAAAAATTTTAAAAAAAACCCCGACAAGTGTAATCTCAAAATGACATTGTTAGGTATTTTTTTTTTAGGGGGGGGGGGAGGGTGCTTTGATTTGGTGAGAAGATCTTAAAAAAAGGGGGAAATGTAATTATCCCCCCTTTTTTTTTGGGGATCGAATCTGAATGTTTCCCCCATTCCACCGGCGCTTATCCCCCCCTACAAGTTTAACGCTTTATTTTTAATTTAAAAAAAAAAACCTGATGAACAGCAAAAAGTTTGGGGGTTGTCGTCGTATGATACTGTCGCAGCATAATCAAATGGTTATAATCATGTAATAATTTTTTATGGGAGTGGGGGGGTCCCCCGGGCAATTTTTTGGTCAGATAACCAAAGCTCCGCGTCAGGAAACACTTATGCTTTTTCCCTGACAAATCTTCCCCAACCTTATGATGCAGTGACCGAAAATGAATCTATTTACTCTTCCGAAGATGTTACCAGTGACGCTTATTTATCTTTATTTGCTTTTTTTTTTCGTTATTCAAGTAGACTACATTCGCGATCCTCCAAAAAAGACTAATTAGCCTGGGGCTAAATCATACTGGGGGAAAAAAGGGGTTTTAGGGATGTTTGCTGGTCAACACGTGTTCTCAACTATCTTGACCTCGCTTTGTCTGGCCCCCTTTCTGTATAAATCAGGATTTTTAAAAGCCATCACAGAGGCTTTTAATTTTAAAAATATCTTAAAAGGCCCTTTTAAAAAAATTTTTATAAAGTCAGCCTTATTTTGAACTGCTAGTAACTAGTCCCATACTGTCGATTTAGAGGTGGGGAAATTTTTTTTAAAAGATATATAACCAATGCCCACTATGTTTTGGCGCGCACCTTCCTGATTGCTTTTTTTTTCAACTCCCCTTTCCCGGGGAAAAGACCTAGCACAGACGAAAGTAAAATGGTTATTGCAGACTAAAAGTATAATCGTTTTCGGGCTCACGGGGGATATGCATGGGAAAGCACTGTGTTCTTTGAAGGAAAAAGGGGCAGAGGCCCCCCCCACCAACACCTTAAGCCTCTGTTCCTATACCAGCCTCATAAAATTTAAATTTTTTTTTTTAGTAGTTTTTTTTTAGAGTTTTTTTTTTACGGACTAAATTATATTTTTTTTTTTTTATGATATACCGATGATGTCCACATTTTTTTTTTCAAGTTTTGTAATTTTTTTTTTTTTGCCTAACCTTTGTAATAAAAATTTTTTTTTTTATGGGGTGTCACAAAAGGGTTTAAAGGGTTAAACCCCCCCCCCTTGAATGCATCCCCAGTGAATTAATAAAAAATTTAGAGAGGTTGTCAGAAGCCCTTTTTGAGTAAAGCCTTTCCCCGAGGCAATCATGATGTGAGTATTTTGTGAAACCCCCACCAGCTCGTTTTATTGGTAATGGCCCTAATTTGGTAAATGGACACAGAAGAAAAAAAGACATTTGGAACTTTTTTTTTTCGGGGGTTTTGTCAATCCGTTACAAACATTACGGACATTAAAAATCCATGTGTCCTTTTTACATTATTGGCTTCATTATCAATCTGGTGAATTATATATCCTCTGTTTTTTTGAATGTTTGAACGGCTTAAAAAGCTCCTGGAGGCTAAAACGTTGCCACAATAAAAAATCACATCCTGTCAAAAAGGGGGCAGACAAGGCTGGAGGGACTGGGGGGCAGTCTTGGGGTTTTTTGGGGTTTAAAAAAAAATCACCATTCAAGGAATAGGATTATTTTTTTATTTATAAAGGGAAAAACTATTTCATCCAAGGAGGGAGAGAATAGTTCCGGATTTGAATCAAGTCCTTCACCAGATCAAAAATTAAAAGTGTGCTTTTTGATGTGTTCAGGGGTTAAAGTCTCAAAAGCATTCAGCCTGTCCCGATTTTTTTTTTTTTCCACAACAGATATCCTGTTTTATTTCCCCGAGGAGGCAGTGATCCCAATAGTGTAATGTTGATTATTTGAACAAAGGGGTTCGTTGCAGTGAAACTTTATGTAGAAATGTTTCACTTGCTAGGGTCATCAGCTCATGAATTTATAAAAAAACTGATAAAAAGATATACATCACTAGGTTTCTTTTTTTGGGGTAACGTTTAGATACTCAGCAGACTTCGTCAGTCAAAAAAGAGATGAAAATTTTTAAACCTGGAGACAGTAGGCGTGGATAAGTAGTTTCAGGTAATATCAATCAGTTATAAAGGGGAAAAAAAACAATCTCTTTTTCCCCCCTAGGCTTGGAAACTGATTATCTTCCCCAACATAGCTAAGGGACTGATTACCCCCGACTATCAGTGGGGTTCATCAGTCAGACTGATGAAGCCTGAAGTTTTGTTAAATATTTTTTTCAATAAAGATATTTAGTGTTTCACAATTTTTTACTTTTCCTTTTGGTACTATGTACCATTTGTAATATAACTCTACACAGAGCCAAACGT
>WNWK01029230.1:0-24618 GCA_009830355.1 Cherax destructor | reverse complement strand
TTTGTTTTACACAAATTCTGTTACGATTATTACCCTGTGTTACTCGATTACTGTTATTGTTAAGATTTATAATATCAAAGCCTTAATCAATATTTTGACCCTCATTATTCACCATTCCTAAACCCATACCTCTAACTAATCCTAGTTTAAAGCCCTAACAATATCCTCAACTAAGCTAGAGAAAAATTCTACACCTGCCCTGGATAAGTGAACCCCATCCCTGGCATACATGTCATTTCGGCCATAGAAGTGGTCCCAGTTGTCAATGAATGGGACTGCATTATCCTTACAGTGTTTGTCCAGCCAGCAATTTATACCAATCGCTCGGGACAGCTATTCATTTCCAACACCCCTTCTTCCTAATTATGTATATTTCTGTCCTGTACCTTCTAACTAAATCCTCACTTCTACGCTTGCCTACATCATTGCCTCCAGCACTGAGGCAGATAATAGGATTGATCCCATTACCGTTCATGATGTTGTCAAGCCGGCTAACAATATCCTCCATCCCAGCCCCAGGAAAGCAAACCCTCTGTCTCGTACTCTTATCCTTCAAACATAATGCCCTATCCATGTACCTAACCTGGCTATCCCCAACAACAACAATGTTTTTACCTTCCTTGGTGTCGTTCGTCGTGACGTTCCCAGTAGTCGACTCACATTCATCGGGTAGCACAGAGAAGGCATTCGATGTTTCCACAGCAGTCTCTTTCTTCTTCATCGTTTCTAACTCTCCATTTGTTTTCTTGATCTTCAACTTCGTTCCATGAAGTCCGGCCACTGCCCAGGTTCCCTTCTTGACCTGAGGACTCACAACAGGAGGACTACTACGAATCCTCTTGTTTTCCTCCATCAATCTCCGAATCTCAAGCTTCGCTACCCTCAATTCCTCCTTAAGCTGCTGGTAAAGTTGCTCAATGGACGGCATCTTGGTTCACTTCACAGAGCAAAAGTGGTTCAGTCCACAGAGAACCCTAGACACGTCCTCTCTGAGCTAAGTACAGATCACCTCTGAGCTAAGTACAGATCACCTCTGAGATAAGTACAGATCACCTCTGAGCTAAGTACAGATCAACTCTGAGCTAAGTACAGATCACCTCTGAAATGGTTATGGTTATCTAGATGGTTTCTAATAATATCAGCTATAATTGACTCTAGTAATTTGCCTAAAATTGAGGTCAGGCTTATTGGGCGGTAATTTGACGGTAGTGACTTGTCCCCTGCTTTAAAAATAGGAATTACATTGGCTATCTTCCACATATCAGACACTACACCTGTTTGAAGAGATAAATTAAAAATGTTAGATATTGGTTCACAGAGTTCCATTTTGCATTCCTTAAGAACCCTTGCAAAAAGCTCATCAGGACCTGGTGATCTATTTTGTTTCAGTCGGTCTACTTGTTTCATAACCATTTCACTAGTGACTGTGATATTACATAATTTATCTTCTTCTGGGCCTCTTTAAAAATTAAATTCTGGGATATTATTAGTATCTTCCTGCGTGAAAACCGAGAGAAAATAATTATTAAAAATAGAGCACATATCATTCTCCTTGTCAGTAAGATACCCAGAGTTATTTTTAAGGGGACCTATCTTATCCCTAACTTTTGTTCTATAACCCTGGAAAAACTTTTTGGGTTAGTTCTTTAATCCCTAGCAACTTTAATTTCATAGTCCCATTTAGCTTTTCTTATCCCCTTTTTAACGTCCCTTTTAATGTCTGTATACTGATTTATAAGATGTCCCTCACCTCTTTTTATGCGCCTATAAATTCCTTTCTTCTGCCCTAAAAGATATTTGAGCCTATTATTCATCCATTTTGGGTCATTTCTACTTGATCTAATTTCTTTATACGGGATAAATGTTCTTTGGGCAGCCTGTATAGTGTTAAGAAAACTGTCATATTGATACCTCTCTTCGTTACCCCAGTCCACAGTTGATAATTGTTCTCTAAGTTCATTATAATCTGCTAAGCAAAAATCTGGGACCGTTACTGAATTATCCCTACTATCATACATCCATTCAATGCTAAATTTAATTGACTTATGGTCGCTTGAGCCGAGTTCCTCTGTAATTTCTAAATTATTAACAAGGGTTTCCTTGCTTGCCAGAACCAAGTCAAGTAGGTTATTTCCCCTTGTAGGTTCTGTCACAAACTGCTTCAAAAAGCAATCCTGAACTACTTCTAAAAAGTCGTTAGATTCTAAATTCCCTGTCAAGAAATTCCAATCAATCTGACTAAAGTTAAAGTCCCCTAGAATTACTACGTTATCATGCCTTGTGGCCTTAACAATTTCCTCCCAAAGTAATCTCCCTTGTTCCCTATCTAAGTTTGGAGGACGGTAAATCACGCCTAAAATCAATTTTTCACACCCCTCTGAAAATTCTATCCAGGCAGACTCTGTATGTGTTATTTCAGACTTTATACCCGTTTTTATGCAACAATTTAAATGATCACGGACATAGAGTGCCACCCCACCCCCCTTCCCGATACTTCTGTCTACTTGGAACAATTTAAAACCCTGAATGTGACATTCGGCAGGCATGTCCCGATTTTTCACATTAAACCATGTCTCAGTTATTGCAAAAACATCAATATTACCAGTACTTGCAACTAATCTCAACTCGTCCATCTTATTCCTAGCACTACGACTATTGGTGTTATATACATGTAAAAACACTCCTTTCTCTTTACCATTCCTGCTCATTTCTGTTTTTCCACTATACCTATTACTGTCCTTGTCACCTAGTGCCACTGACTTTCCAATATCCACCTTATTCTGTCTATTACTATTTCCCCTAGAATTTATAACATTACTACATTGGGACTTCACTGTTTCCCCCCCATAACCCATACCACTAACTTTTTCTAGTTTAAAGCCCTAACACCTACCTCCACTGCAGTTGCCAGTGCCCCCACCCCAGACCTAGATAAGTGAACCCCATCCCTGGCATATATGTCATTTCTGCCATAGAAAAGGTTCCAGTTGTCAATGAATGTTACTGCATTTTCCTTACAGTATTTGTCCAGCCGGCAATTGACACCAATTGCCCTGGACAACCATTCACATCCAACTCCCCTCTTTGGCAAAACACCACATATGACAGAGTTCTCACCCTTCTTCCTAATTCTGTCTATTGCTGACCTATAGCTGCTAATCAGCTCCTCACTCCTACGTCTGCCAACATCGTTGCCTCCAGCACTGAGACAGATAATAGGATTGCTCCCATTTCCTCTCATGATGTCGTCCAGATGGTGTTACGGCCCCTTATCTAACAATGGTTGTTAGGTAGTTACCTTACCGGCCGGCAGTCAAGGGGTTACGTCATCAGACCTGATGTTTGACTGCCGGGCCGGCTTGACTGACAGTGTCCACCAGACTCTAGTAGAGAGTGTCCACCTGACTCTCCTAGAGGGTGTCAACTATACTCTCACACTGGAGAGCGTTAACAGGACTCTCCACATACACTATTGTAGAGTGTTCTTCCGACTCTCCCTACACCATTGGAGAGTGCTCACCGGACTCTCTTCCCTACACCTTGGAGAGTGTACAGACTCTTCCCTACACCTTGGAGAGTGTACAGACTCTTCCTTACACCTTGGAGAGTGTACACCAGACTCTCCAACTGGAGAGTGTCCTAGACTCTCCCAGATACTCCAACTGGAGAGTGTAAACTCTCCCAGATACTCAACTGGAGTGTTCGACAGATAAACCTTGAGAGTGACTCTTCATGCTGGTGACGGCCTTAGACTCCAACTACTGGCTTATTCACCAGACTGTACCTGAGACAGTGTACCGAGACTTTTTTGTACCTGAGACTGTGTACCCGGAGTTGAGACTGTACCTGAAAGTGTCACTGAGTTGTGTCACTGGTGTTGTAGTGTCACTGGTGTGTGTTCATTGATGTAGTGACAACTGGTGGCACGACACAAGTGGAATAGTCGTGTGATTTGGTGTTGGTGTCGGATGACGCAGTGTTAAGGTTTTTAGAGACGGAGTCATGACACAGGGGGCGTGCCATGTGGCACAGAGAGTGTCGTGTGACACGGAGAGAAGGCGTGTTGTGTAACACAGAGACAAGGGTGTCTGATGACACGGAAGAGAATGCGTGTCATAACTAGAGGTGTGGTGGTGTCCTGTGTGACACGACGATGGCAGCGACGTTTGACACTGCACTGAATTTTATGATTTTTTTTACTTGTGAATTTTTACTATGTTATAATTGTGTATAAAGAGATTATATATGTTTTTACACAGATTATATAGATTTATGATTTTATTCAGAGTACTATATGTTTTTATATTAATAATAATATAATAAATATTGAAAAGATGATAGTTTACTCAGTATCCCAAACAGTCGTTAATTACAAATGCTTATTTATTTGTAATAGATGGCTAACAATATCCTGCATCCCAGCCCTGGATAACATACCCTCTGCCTCCTATTCCTATCCTTTAGACAAAATTCCCTATCCATAAACCTAATCTGACTATCCCCAACTAAAACAATGTTCTTACCTCGACTGGCGGAGTGCATGACGTTCTCGACGGTCTTTGTAGAGATGGTCATCGCTGGGATGTCTTCACATTCGTCTGATAACAAGGAAAAAGAGTTGCTGGTTTTCACAGTAGTCTCCTGGACCTTCTTCAACTTCAGCTTCGTCCCTTCAGAACTCACTAGCATCCATTCATTGGTCTGATCATCGGCGACATTGTTCCGGGGATAATCCTTGCATATACCCTTCAATCGTTGAATTTCTCTTCTAGCTTCCATTAATTCCGCCTTAAGTTGGAGATATAGCTGCTCGTAGTCGAGGGAAACCATCATCCAATCTCAGGTAGCTAAGAACGGAAGCACAGTAGAAAAGTCTCCACAGAGACCACAGAGCTACTCTACCAGCAGCTGAAGGAAGAACTGAGGGTAGCTAAGCTTGAGATACAGCAACTGACTGAGGAAAGCAAGAGGATTCGTAGTAATCCTCCTGTTGAGAATCCTCAAGCCAAGAAAGGAACCTGGACATTGACTAAAACGCATGGGACAAAGTTAAGGATCAAGAGGACGGGTGGAGAGGTAGAAACAACGAAGACCCAGGAGAATGTTGTGGAAACATCGAACCCATTCTCCGTGCTACCCGATGAATGTGAGTCGACTTCTGGGAACGTCACGACGAACAACACCAAGGAAGGTAAAAACGTTGTTGTTGGGGACAGTAAGGTTAGGTACATGGATAGGGCTTTCTGTTTGAATGATAGGAGTAGGAGACAGAGGGTTTGCTTTCCTGGGGCTGGGATGGAGGATATTGTTAGCCGTCTGGACGACATCATGAGAGGTAATGGGAGCAATCCTATTATCTGTCTCAGTGCTGGAGGAAACGATGTTGGCAGACGTAGGAGTGAGGACCTGACTAGCAGGTTTAGGTCAGCAATAGACATAATTAGGAAGAAGGGTGAGAACCCTGTCATATGTGGTATTTTGCCAAGGAGAGGAGTTGGAGATGAATAACTGTCCAGGGCAATTGGTGTCAATTGCTGGCTGGACAAATACTGTAAGGAAAATTAAGTAACATTCATTGACAACTGGGACCTCTTCTATGGCTGAAATGACATGTATGCCAGGGATGGGGTTCAATTATCCAGGTCTGGGGTGGGGGCACTGGCAACTGCAGTGGAGGGAGCTGTTAGGGCTTTAAACTAGAAATAGTTAGTGGTATGGGTTTTGAAGGGAAAACAGAGAAGTCCCAGTGTAGTAATATTATAAGTTCTAGGAGAACTAGTAATAGGCAGAATAAGGTGGATAGTGGAAAGCTAGTGACACTAGATGACATCCAGTAATAGGTATAGTGGAAAAACAGAAATGAGCAGGAAGGGTAAAGAGAAAGGAGGATCTTTAAATATATATTACACCAATAGTCTTAGTGCTAGGAATAAGATGGACGAGTTGAGATTAGTTGCAAGTACGGGTAATATTGATGTTTTTGCAATAACTGAGACATAGTTTAATATGAAAAATCGGGACTTGCCTGCCGAATGTCACATTCAGGGTTTTAAATTGTTCCAAGTAGACAGAAGTATCGGGAAGGCGGGTGGGGTGGCACTCTATGTCCGTGATCATTTAAATTGTTGCATAAAAACAAGTATAAAGTCTGAATTAACACATACAGAGTCTGTCTGGATAGAATTTTCAGAGGGGTGTGAAAAATTGATTTTAGGCGTGATTTACCATCCTCCAAACTTAGATAGGGAACAAGGGAGACTACTTTGGGAGGAAATTGTTAAGGACAAAAGGCACGATAACGTAGTAATTCCAGGGGACTTTAACTTTAGTAAGATTGATTGGAATTTCTTTACAGGGAATTTAGAATCTAACGACATTTTAGAAATAGTTCAGGATTGCTTTTTGAAGCAGTTTGTAACAGAACCTACAAGGGGAAATAACCTACTTGACTTGGTTCTGGCAAGCAAGTAAACCCTTGTTAATAATTTAGAAATTACAGAGGAACTCGGTTCAAGCGACCACAAGTCAATTACCTTTAGCATTGAATGGATGTATGATAGTAGGGATAATTCAGTAACAGTCCCAGATTTTCGCTTAGCAAATTATAATGGACTTAGAGAACACTTATCAACTGTGGACTGGGGTGACGAAGAGAGGTATCAATATGACAGTTTTCTTAACACTATACAGGCTGCCCAAAGAACATTTATCCCGTATAAAGAAATTAGATCAAGTAGAAAAGACCCAAAATGGATGAATAATAGGCTTAAGTATCTTTTAGGGCAGAAGAAAGGAATTTATAGGCGCATAAAAAGAGGTGAGGGTCATCTTATAAATCAGTATACTGACATTAAGAGGGGCGTTAAAGGGAATAAGAAAAGCTAAATGGGACTATGAAATTAAAGTTGCTAGGGAAATTTAAAAACTAACCCAAAAAGTTTTTCCAGGTTTATAGAACAAAAGTTAGGGATAAGATAGGTCCCTTAAAATAACTCTGGGCATCTTACTGACAAGGAGAATGATATGTGCTCTATTTTTAATAATTATTTTCTCTCGGTTTTCACACAGGAAGATACTAATAATATCCCAGAATTTAATTTTTACAGAGGATCAGAAGAAGATAAAATATGTAATATCACAGTCATTAGTGAAATAGTTATGAAACAACTGGACCGACTGAAACAAAATAAATCGCCAGATCCTGATGAGCTTTTTGCAATGGTTCTTAAGGAATGCAAAATGGAACTCTGTGAACCAATATCTAACATATTTAATTTATCTCTTCAAACAGGTGTAGTGTCTGATATGTGGAAGATGGCTAATGTAATTCCTATTTTTAAAGCAGGGGACAAGTCACTACCATCAAATTACCGCCCAATAAGCCTGACCTCAATTGTAGGCAAATTACTAGAGTCAATTATAACTGATATTATTAGAAGCCATCTAAATAACCATAATTTGATTAATGATACTCAGCATGCATTCACGAGGGTCCGTTCCTGCCTATCTAATTTATTAACCTTCTTCACTAAAGCTTTTGAGGCTGTTGATCACGATAAAGAATTCGATATTGTTTATTTAGACTTTAGTAAGGCTTTTGATAGAGTACCGCACCAGAGACTGTTAAAGAAAGTGGCAGCTCATGGCATTGGGGGAAAAGTGTTGTCATGGATCGAGTCATGGCTCACCAATAGGAAGCAGAGAGTGTGCATAAATGGGGTTAAATCCGAATGGGGACTTGTAACAAGTGGTGTTCCACAGGGATCAGTCTTAGGCCCATTGTTATTTATAATATATATCAATGACCTTGACGAGGGAATTACTAGTGACATGAGCAAATTCGCCGACGACACGAAGATAGGTAGGATAATTGATTTAAACATAGATGTCATAGAACTTCATGAAGATTTAGACAAACTTAATTCGTGGTCAGAAAAGTGGCAGATGCAGTTCAATGTAGATAAATGCAAGGTACTGAAGCTCGGGAGTGTCCATAACACAAGTACTTATAAGTTAAATAACGTAGAACTTAGCCATACAGATTGCGAGAAGGACTTGGGGGTGATGGTAAGCAGCAACCTTAAACCAAGACAGCAATGCCTAAGCGTACGTAATAAGGCAAATAGATTACTGGGATTTATATCAAGAAGTGTAAGCAACAGAAGTCCAGAGGTTATATTACAGCTTTATACATCATTAGTAAGGCCTCACCTAGATTATGCAGCTCAGTTCTGGTCTCCATATTACAGAATGGACATAAATTCATTAGAAAACATTCAGCATAGAATGACTAAATTAATACATAGCATTAGAAATCTTCCTTACGAAGAAAGATTGAAGACCCTTAAATTACATTCACTTGTAAGACGTAGAATGAGGGGAGACATGATTGAGGTATACAAGTGGAAAATGGGTATTAACAAAGGGGATATAAATAAGGTCCTGAGGATATCTATCCAAGAGAGAACCCGCAATAATGGATTCAAGTTAGATAAGTTTAGATTTAGAAAGGATATAGGAAAGTATTGGTTTGGAAATAGGGTAGTTAATGAGTGGAACAGTCTGCCTAGTAGGGTTATTGAAGCTAGGACCTAACATAAGAACATAAGAAAAGAGGAACACTGCAGCAGGCCTGTTGGCCCATACTAGGCAGGTCCTTCACAATCCGTCCCACTAACAGAATATTTGCTCAACCCAATTTTCAAAGCTACCCAAGAAATAAGCTTTGACAATTCTACCCACTCATGCGCGAGTCCCACTCAAATCCAACCCTCTCACTCATGAATTTATCCAACCTAAATTTGAAACTACCCAAGGTCCTAGCTTCAATAACCCTACTAGGCAGACTGTTCCACTCATCAACTACCCTATTTCCAAACCAATACTTTCCTATATCCTTTCTAAATCTAAACTTATCTAACTTGAATCCATTATTGCGGGTTCTCTCTTGGAGAGATATCCTCAAGACCTTATTTATATCCCCTTTGTTAATACCCATTTTCCACTTGTATACCTCGATCATGTCTCCCCTCATTCTACGTCTTACAAGTGAATGTAATTTTAGGGTCTTCAATCTTTCTTCGTAAGGAAGATTTCTAATGCTATGTATTAATTTAGTCATTCTACGCTGAATGTTTTCTAACGAATTTATGTCCATTCTGTAATATGGAGACCAGAACTGAGCTGCGTAATCTAGGTGAGGCCTTACTAATGATGTATAAAGCTGTAATATAACCTCTGGACTTCTGTTGCTAACACTTCTTGATATAAATCCCAGTAATCTATTTGCCTTATTACGTACGCTTAGGCATTGCTGTCTTGGTTTAAGGTTGCTGCTTACCATCACCCCAAGTCCTTCTCGCAATCTGTATGGCTAAGTTCTACGTTATTTAACTTATAAGTGCTTGGGTTATGGACACTCCCGAGCTTCAGAACCTTGCATTTATCTACATTGAACTGCATCTGCCACTTTTCTGACCACGAATTAAGTTTGTCTAAATCTTCCTGAAGTTCTATGACATCTATGTTTGAATCAATTATCCTACCTATCTTCGTGTCGTCGGCGAATTTGCTCATATCACTAGTAATTCCCTCATCAAGGTCATTGATATATATTATAAATAACAATGGGCCTAAGACTGATCCCTGTGGAACACCACTTGTTACAAGTCCCCATTCGGATTTAACCCCATTTATGCACACTCTCTGCTTCCTATTGGTGAGCCATGACTCGATCCATGACAGCACTTTTCCCCAATGCCATGAGCTGCCACTTTCTTTAACAGTCTCTGGTGCGGTACTCTATCAAAAGCCTTACTAAAGTCTAAATAAACAATATCGAATTCTTTATCGTGATCAACAGCCTCAAAAGCTTTACTGAAGAAGGTTAATAAATTAGATAGGCAGGAACGGCCCCTCGTGAATCCATGCTGGGTATCATTAATCAAATTATGGTTATCTAGATGGCTTCTAATAATATCAGCTATAATTGACTCTAGTAATTTGCCTACAATTGAGGTCAGGCTTATTGGGCGGTAGTTTGACGGTAGTGACTTGTCCCCTGCTTTAAAAATAGGAATTACATTAGCCATCTTCCACATATCAGACACTACACCTGTTTGAAGAGATAAATTAAAAATGTTAGATATTGGTTCACAGAGTTCCATTTGCATTCCTTAAGAACCCTTGCAAAAGCTCATCAGGACCCGGCGATTTATTTTGTTTCAGTCGGTCCAGCTGTTTCATAATCATTTGCTAGTGACTGTGATATTACATAATTTATCTTCTTCTGGGCCTCTGTAAAAATTAATTACTGGGATATTATTAATGTCTTCCTGTGTGAAAACCGAGAGAAAATAATTATTAAAAATAGAGCACATATCATTCTCCTTGTCAGTAAGATGCCCAAAGTTATTTTTAAGGGGACCTATCTTATCCCTAACTTTTGTTCTATAAACCTGGGTAGTTTCTATAAACCTGGTAGTTTCAAATTTAGGTTGGATAAATTCATGAGTGAGAGGGGTTGGATTTGAATGGGACTCGCACATGAGTAAATAGAATTATCAAAGCTTATTTCTTGGGTAGCATTGAAGATTGGGTTGAGCAAATATTCTGTTAGTGGGACGGATTGTGAAGGACCTGCCTAGTATGGGCCAACAGGCCTGCTGCAGTGTTCCTCTTTTCTTATGTTCTTCTTATGTTCTTATTGGGCGGTAATTTGATGGTAACGACTTGTCCCCTTCTTTAAAAATAGGAATTACATTAGCCATCTTCCACGTATCAGACACTACACCTGTTTGAAGAGATAGGTTAAAAATGTTAGTTAAGTGTTCACAGAGTACCATTTTGCATTTCTTAAGAACCCTTGAAAAAAGCTCATCAGGACCTGGCGATTTATTTTGCTTCAAACGGTCTATCTGTTTGATAACCATTTCGCTAGTGACTGTGATAATACATAATTTATCTTCTTCTGGCCCACTAAAATACCTAATTCTTGGGATATTATTAGTGTCTTCCTTAGTGAAAACCGAGAGAAAATAATTATTAAAAATAGAGCACATTTCATACTCTTTGTCAGTAAGATACCAATAATTATTTTTAAGGGGACCTATCTTATCCCTATCTTTTGTTCTATACACCTGGATAAAACTTTTTGGGTTAGTTTTCGAATCCCTAGCAACTTTAATTTCGTAGTCCCATTTAGCTTTTCTTATCCCCTTTTTAACGTCCCTCTTAATGTCAATATACTGATTCATAAGATGACCCTCACCTCTTTTGATACGCCTATAAATTCCTTTCTTCTGCCCTAAAATATATTTGAGCCTATTATTCATCTATTTTGGGTCATTTCTATTCGATCTAATTTCTTTATATAGGATAAATGTTCTTTGGGCAGCATGTATAGTGTTCAGAAAACTGTCATATTGATAGCTCTCTTCATTACCCCAGTCCAAAGATGATAAGTGTTCTCTAAGTCCATTGTAATCTGCTAAGTGAAAATCTGGGACCGTTATTGAGTTATCCCTACTATGAAACTTCCATTTAATGGCAAAGGTGATTGATTTGTGGTCGCTTGCGCCGAGTTCCTCTGTAATTTCTAAATTATTAACAAGGGTTTCCTTGTTTGCCAGAACCAAGTCAAGCAGGTTGGGTTAAGAGTTCCAGGAGGTTTTTGAGGCGGCTCTAAGTAGTTCTGAATACTGCTCACAAGGTCATTGTTAAAGGTCTCAACAGAGGAACACTCATATGAATTATACCAGTCAGTCACATGTGCAATAAAGTCCTCATGTTGATCAGGGGAAACATTAAAACGTTTCCGCTTGAATATTCCACCAGGAAGGATAGCATTACCTATATCTAGTGAGGTTAGCTTTGGGAAATGGTCTGATGATATATCTGATACAATGGTAGACTCACAGCTGGCAGAAGTAATGTTGAAGCCAAGACACAGATCAAGGATGCCTCCATAGATATGTGTGGGTCACCTACAATTTGCACATTATCATGACTATTTAACAGTGGCAACAGTTGGTTACCATTACGATTACCAAACTGTGAGCTTCCAATGCTTTTGTGTCTTCCATTATAATCTCCAATGATAAGAGTAGGCTCAGACTAAGCACAAGTTGGGAGCTCCAAGTAATTGAACTTATCAGCAGGAGCATACAAGTTCCCAATATAAATCCTAACACCATGGTATTGCAGTCCCTCTGTTTTCTTATGTGTGAGAAGTTGATGGGGAAGTGATTTTTTAATATATAGAACACAAGAGTTAGTAGATTTGAGGTTATATGCAACAAATGATGGCAATTTAGGGGGCTGGAATTTTTCAGGGACTCTGCACTCTTGTAAAGATAAGATTTCTTCGTATTTTTAACCCCGGAGGGTTAGCCACCCAGGATAACCCAAGAAAGTCAGTGCGTCATCGAGGACTGTCTGTCTTATTTCCATTGGGGTCCTTAATCTTGTCCCCCAGGATGCGACCCACACTAGTCGACTAACAACCCAGGTACCTATTTGCTGCTAGGTGAACATGACAAAAGGTGTAAGGAAACACGTCGAAATGTTTCTACCCGCCGGGAATCGAACCCGGGCCGTCCGTGTGTGAAGCGAGAGCTCTGGCCACCAGACCACAATATCACAATATCAATGGGTTCGGTGTTTACTTTATGATGAAGGTCAGGGAGTCTTTTTCTAAGTGATGCAATATTCCAGTTAAAAACCTTAAGTTTATACACGTTTTGATCCATTATAGAAGTCCTGAAATCTTGCTTAATTTCTCAGCATAATGAAAAAATTGTTCATATAAAGAGCAGACATTATCAATGTCAGCAGTGTTACCCTGGTCCATGAGTTTTCTGAGTGCACTACCAGTTGTGAGGCCTCGTGGGAGTCTTTGTTTACACAGAGCACGACGCTGTTCATGTGTGTAAGTTTATTCAGGTATACACAAATACATTTACATACATTATCATACATAACAGCATAGGTGTAGAGAACCTAGGATAACCCAAAAAAGTCAGACAGAGTGACTTATTTCCATTGGGGTCCTTTATTTCCATTTGGGTCCTTTATTTCCATTGGTGGCACTACCACTCACATTAATCTGTTCATATTGGAAAGTTTATCAATTACAACTTTCGGAAAATACCAATATTTTCCACACTATCATTGTTAAATTGAAATGTAATGCAAAACAAAGGCAAATGTTTTATTAATAAAGTGTTTTTAGTATTATTTGTTTTAATTATTATTATTATTATTATTAATATTATTATTATTTTATTATTATTATTACTGTATCATGGAACTCCCTGCCTGAAAACTCTAGAACTGCAGACACAACCTCTATTTTCAAAAGCACCGTTAAAAAACATCTTATCTCACTTACTCACCCAACCGGTAGCTAACCACATGAAAACTACATTATCTTGCACATATCCACAGCAAAATACACTTGATAGCTGTGATTCCACTTAAATTGCACAGTACTAACCAAAATTCTAATACAACTATTGCTTCATAATTCTTAAGCTAGTCATACGTTTGCCTAAGACACTCCAATATAGAAAGCGTATTATGCCAATACATCATCTTTATCATTAATAAATAAACTAATTGTTAAATTTATTCCACGCCCAGCCTTGGTTGTGTGCGGGTGTCTGGTGGAGCCCCCTGGAGTTGACCTGGTGCAACTTCATTCTCATCATGGCGGATGGTTACAGACGCCGGGTGAATACTGTTGGTATTGAACTACTACAAGGAGCAGTTTACCCATCGAACGCAGAGATTTTACTGCCTGCCATAATTCGCGACACTCTGGGCATACAACATTCAGAGTTATACGGCATTGCCCTCAATGGGGCAAGGAGGATCCTTGTAAAATTCGCCTGTACAGCAGCTTACGAAAGGATCGTCGACATGTACCAGGACAAGCGGAAGGTCGTCATGCAAGGTGTAGAGGTATGTGTTAGGGACATTTCAGCCACATATAAGTGGTTGAAACTCCGTCATGTCCCATTCGAGGCGAGTGCATCGGACATTCAGGATGTTTTGAAAAAGTATGGTGTGATACATGCTATCAACGTGGGCAGTTGGATGAATGGCTTGTACGCTGGCATGCTCGAGGGCACTTATAATGTGAAGATGACATTAAGGAAACCTGTACCTTCCTACATTCTAATGGAAGACTTTCGTACCCAGGTTTATGTAACTTATGTCGGCCAGGTGAGGACATGTCGGGTGTGTGAGCAACCAGGACACATAGCGGCGGACTGTGCACGTAGGCGTGTTGGAGATCAGAGGGAGGAGGTACGTGCCGTGACCAGTTTGGATGACAGGACATCTCCGGAGGTTGGATTGGTGGAGCAGAGCGACGGGAAGAAGGAGAACGGGAATCAACAACAATCGTGGAGTGCGGAGGTGGATCAAGAGGAGAAGCAACAGAGTGCTGTTGCCTTGATTTCAGATGTGACGCTGGAGGCGACTGCAGCGCAAGGCATGACCATGGACGAGAGTCAGCATGCTGAGGGTGAGGAAGCAGCTATCCTGCAGGATTTGCATGAATTCATTGGTAGTGCACCCATATTACTGGATGATATTTCAGAGGAGGTGGGTGTGGTTGGGCAAGGAGAGGAGGTTATGAGAGCTACGGAGACGGGCGAGGTAATGAGAAGTGATGGAATTGGTGTAGAGGCTTCAGTAAATGTGACAGTTGTAGAGGCTGAAATCCACAGGGAAGAGGACATGGAGATACTGGTGGAAAAGGGAGAATCTAGGAAACGACCTGGGGATGATACAGATGAGGATGTGTTAACTGCAGCTCAGAGGCCTGGCAAAAAGATGTGGGCTGAGGTGGTTCAGGGTAAAGGGTGTCGGGCGAAGGGAAATGGAGCACCAAGAGAATCAAAGGGGGAGGGAAAGGGGAAGGGAGGGAATGATGGTGCAACGATGGTTAAGATAGACAAAAGAGCACTGAAATCGAAAGGAAAACCCCAACCGTTCACTTCAAGTGTGTGACAATGAACGTAAATGGCCTCAGAAATGATGTAGAAACTTGTTTGGACTGCCCCCTTGTAAGCTGCACTCTGGGCAAGCACTGTTGACACCGACACTCTGAGACACTTCTCTCAGACTTACAAGTGGCTATGGTACAAATTTCTAGCTGATTGCAGTAAGGGGAACCCCACACTGCCTACACAATACTAGAAGGGAGATTACTTACTTGAAAGAAAAGGGTGGTATGTGTCCTGGTCTTCCTTATATATAACCCCTCCTAACACCATGTGCAGTGGAGAAACTTTGTCTGCAAAAGATGGGGTAATTAGTGTCCTGCCTGCACCTCAGAGTTCCCTGGTTACTAGGATATCCCTTGAGTGATATATGCAGTAAGTAACACTAGCTTCCAGACTTGAACTTAGGAGACGACGCTGTTACATACCAACACAAGTCGTCCGTCCGCCTAAGACCCACAGATAACTCACTAACGTTTCCCCCAGAAAACTGGCCAGATACTGAGAGAAAGAAAGCCTAGTCTTACTGTGACAGGGTCTGGATGGAGGCAGATGTCCACGGTACTTCGGGATCTCCTCCAGGGCCCCAGGACAGATGTTGGGTCACGTGGGGGGTGCTGTCTATCTCAGCACGTCTTGCTCGAGTGGAGTCTGGTCTGGGAAGAAAGAACTGGTGCCCTTTCCCGCTTAGATTCAAGGGTAGCACTGCCAGTTCTCGTTAGCTAACATAATCTAATGTCTGTCTATTCAGGTCTATAACTACCTATATTAGGGTGCTAGAGCTACACTATTAATACCTAACGTTGCCTTAATAATCCTACTGTTAGTCTCTAGCTGTACAAACTTACCTAGGTGTTCCTAGGTGGATAAATCTATCAATCAAATATATACACAATAGTCACCGTCATCAGCTGGAGTGTGCATATGTTTTGTTGGGTGTGTGGGTTTATAAACTCCGAGGGCCGATCCTCGGTGTGTAAGGCTCCTGACGGCTCCCTTACCCTGTGGAACCTTTAGTGACTAAAAAAGTTTCCACAAATGAGGTCAAACGCAAATGGGTTGAGATAACGTTAATGCGATGGAGGGTAGATGTAGTGTTTTTTCAAGAACACAATTTTAGGCAGGGGGAGGAGATTGTAATAAAGGGTTATCAAGTATTTGCTGGCAGTGCTCGGTTGTTCAAAGGGGGTGTGTTGGTGGGGATTAGGGAGAGCAGCCCTTTCACCTTGTCATCATGGGAGGAGGTGGGGAAAAGTGGTTCAGTGAATGGAGATTGGGGAGGAGTACAGGTTAGCTTTTTGGGAGTGTATCTCCCGGCTGTGGCGAATAAGCATATTAAAGATGATTTTATTAATAATGAGTTAACTTATGCTTTCCGGGGACTACCTCACGTCACTGTCATAGCAGGGATTGGAATAGTGTGATTAGGGTTAGGGATGTAAAACCCAAAGGGGGAGCGGGTGTGTGCTGGGTTCATTACGAGAGGTCTTGAATGCGGTGGGGTGGTGGATGTGGTGGGAGGAAGGGAACCGGTAGACTACACTTTCTATAGGAAGAATTATGCTGCTCGTTTGGACAGAGTATATGTGACGAAAGCAGTGGTTGTGGAAAAGGTGGAGTGTATTGATGTTGGTTTTCGGACCATCGAGGAGTTTTGTTTGAAGGGGATGGGAAGGAGCTGTCAGGGTGTACCAGAGTTATTGGAAATTAAATACGAGATTGTTGGAGAGAGATGGGGATGATGAAGAATTTGAGGGTGGTGGGGGAGATGTGGAGGGAGGGAAGGGTGTTGAAGGTAAAGGTAGCGAAGTGGTGGGATGAGAGAGGTAAACTGGAAATCAGGAAGTTTTACCAGCGGGTGGGGGGTGAGGAGGCGAGGTATAGGTATGGATATCAGAGGTATTTGGAAGGTTTGTTGAGTGGGTGTTATGGGGGGATTGGGGAAAAAGGTCTAGCGAAGAGGTTGGGGTTTTGCAAAACAAACTAAGGGAGATCCAGGAGGAACGGTTTCAGGCTTTAAGACTTAGGAGTGGTTTGGAGGAGGTATTATGGGGTAACAAAGCGTCGAAGATGGTTCTGAGGCATTTTCAAAGGAGGCGGGCTAGTATGTTGATCTCATCTATAAAGGTAGAGGAGGGAATGGGGGTTATGAGAAGGGTGAGAGTTGAGGACAACAGAGGGTATAGGAGGATATGCAGAGTGTTGGTATAGGAAAACTTATGGAAGGAAAGAACAGGATTTAGAGGCAGGTGAAGGGATTTTACGTGGAATTAAGAAGTTTTTGAGTGATAAGGATAGGCAGGCTTGTGAGGGAGAGATAACTGAGGAGGAAGTATGGGAAGCAATTAAAGGTCTACGGATGGGAAAATCACCTGGATCAGATGGGTTGCCAGGGAATTGTATGTAAAGCATTGGCAGGTGTTAAAGAGATGTTAGTGAGGGTAGTAAATGAGTTGAAAGGGAGGGAATAATGGGGAAAGTATGAGAACTGGGGTGGTGGTGTTGGTAGCGAAAGGGAAGAATTCGAGGAGATTAAGTGATTATAGGGGAATAGCTCTGATGAATACTGACTATAAAATTTTGCAAAGATTTTAGCGAATAGAATAAAGAGGGTTTGGGGAACATGTTGCATGAGGACAATTGGGAGTACCTGGAAGGAGTATAATGACGGGCATAGACGTATCAAGAGGTTTATAGATGAGAGTCGAACAGGAGCGTGTTGGGCCTGGACTGGCAGAGAGCATATGATAGAGTGGATAGAGAAATACTGTATGAAATTTTGGGGAAACAGGGTTTCGGGAAGGAAGTGGTGAGTTGGGTGCATACTTTGTATGAGGAGGCTAAGTTCAGAGTGCAAATAAATGGGAGGGTAGGGGAGGCGGTGAGTATGGAGAGGGGTCTGTGACAGGGTTGTCCGCTGTTGCAGATCCTGTTTGCCTGCTTACAGGATCCCTTTTATAGGTTAGTGGAGGAGGATTAAGTGAGGGGGAAATAATGTGGATGGGTTAGGAATTGTAGGTTATGTAGACGATACTAACGTTTTGGTATCGTCAGAGCAGCAATTGAGCATGGTGAATGGGCTAGTAGATTTGTTTGGAAGGGCGACGGGAATGAGGGTAAATAGAGGAAAATCTAATCTACTGGAGGTGGGGAACTGGACGGGGAGCGTTAGGGGTGAGGGTGGGATGGGGTTGTGTTGACACATTAAAGATTTGTGGAATAGTGTTTAGTGCGAACACTTTGGTAGCGAGGAAGTAAACTCGAGAATGGTAGTGGAGGCGGCAATACATAGGATGATGGGTTGGGGAGTAGGGAGGTTACTTTGTTGCAAGGGCAGTTGTCGTGAATGTATTAGTGTACAGTAAGCTATGGTTTTGTGCGGCGGTCTTTCCCCTTTTGGAGGTTGATGTGAGAAGATTATTGCAAAGTGTGCTAAAGTTTGTATGGGGGCATGGAAGGCATTGGCTGTGTAGAGGTGGTGGAAACTAAGGTACGTTGGGGGTTTGGGGTTGATACCCTTAAGGTGTAGGCTTAGGAGTGTGTTCGTGAGGCATGAGTTTTTACGGGGGAGGGATGGGAGGCAGGAGAGTAGGGGTGTGATGAGGGAGGTACGCAGGTGGTGGGGGGGAAGGAGTTATTGAAGTGTGAGGAAATTCTGAGAGGTTTGTTGGTATTGCGAGATCCAGGTGCAATTAGGGTGAGTCGGCTGGATAGGATAGGACAAGGGGTGATTGAGGAGAAGGGAAGGTGAATTTTCCGTTGTATAATTGGGGTAGAACCTGGGGGTGGTTGAAAAAGTTGGAATTGAACCCGAGGGTCAGAGATACAGGGTTTAGATTTCTACATGGAATCTTAGCGTGGAAGACTCAGTTATTTGTCATGCGAATAGTTGGGGATGGTAGGTGTGACAGGTGCGGGAACTAGATAGGCTTTTCATGCTGTATATTTTTGCGTGGGTCTTACAGGGTATGTGCATGGTTTGGTGAAGTGTTGAGAAGAATAGGGGAAGAGGTGTGTCAGCTCTACGGGCGTTAAGTTTAGACGTGGGCAGTTCTCGGAAAGTGTACAAGGGCAATGTCTTATTTAGTTTTGGATTACATTCATATATCGTGGGGAATGAGGGAGGTGAGAAGTGATGTAAGAATAAGGGGCGTTAGCAGCAGGGTTTATAGAACAAAATGTCGTAATAAAAGCCTGTATGGGAGGGTATGGGAGAGGGATTTTCCAAGTGTTTATCAGGATTTCACAGGTGAAAGGGAGGGGCTGCCTAGTTTTGTTGAGGAGTTTAGGTAGGGGTTTAGGGTAGCTTGGGAGGGGTTGTCGGTTGGGTAGGGTAGGTTGCACGTTGGGGGGGGGTTGGGGGGTCGAATGGGTGGGGAGTGTGAGATGGGTGGTATGTTTAGGTCAGGGGAAGGAGTTGGAGGTTGGTTTCGTTTCAGTGCTCTTGGTTTAATGTGATGAGGCAAGTCATCTTTGGAGTATGTACCTAATGTTGTGTTAGGAATATAGGGTTTGTTCACATGTGCAAGGTTGCAAAACAAAATTTTTTCATATGTTTGCATGAAGGTCATTGCAATGTTGTTAACATATATATAACAATGTGGAAGTTGTAAAGTTTAAGGGTTGGATTATGTTATGTGTTGTATCATGGAATATTCAATGTTTCTAAATGCTAGGAATATACACTCTGTTCTTAAATATATGAGTTTTCATTAACAGGGCAGGATTAATTGTTATGTTGTGAAAAAAAAAAAGGTGCCAGGCAGGGTGGCAACGTTTAATGATTGTACTAAATGTTTTGAAGGGACAATGGCAGTTGGCTATTGGAGGTCTGTGTTAAGAGATCCCAAGTTTTATTTGGATGTATAGGGTTAGTTACTGTAATATTTACGGTAGTTAAGAGGATGATAGCTGGAAGACATAATATAATGTACATGGGGGGTATATTAAAGGTATTAACTCTTGTCCTTATGTATTATATGCTTAATCACTATTGTCTATGTATAGTAAGTTCTTTGGCCTTGTATGAAGATTTTCGTGGTAGGTTTGTAACAGTAGGAGTTTTAATACTTGTGTTAAATGACAGGTTTTCAGTGGGTTACTTGTACTTTAAGATGACCATGTATGTTCAAGGCATTATATAGACATGTTTCATTGTATATTAAATTTTCATAAAGGTTTGTTGTTATTTAGTTTTGCATATACCATGTAACATGTTGGGCATGGTTTTTATATGTAACCATTTTCTTGTGTATGTATGGTTAGGGTTTTTATTTTTTGAAAATAGTGTGAGGGTTCAGGTGGTGGGTTGTTTTGGTAGAAAGGGGCAGAGTTATTTATATCACACATATCCATGTTTATGGTGTTGGTTTATCATTTTGATATTGTTGTTTCGTTTTTTGGGTGCCTGTTACTGTTTACGGCATTTTTGTCATGTTTTGTAATAATGTTTTAATAAAATATAAAAAAAAAATTGTTAAATTCTTAAACTAATTGTTAAATTCTTAAATGTTTAAATTCCAGTACCTCAATTTTGTAAACCTAGTTAATCACTACAATTACCTAACCTTACTATCTGTATAATCATTGTGTCGCTATTGAGTAAGACCTATCATAAGACTGTCTGAAAAGCCTAGGCATACCTAGGCATATTATTGGCCATCTTGTAATATCTACTTCATAAAATGTATAATTATAAGTACACCCCACCTTGTATATTACTCGAAATAAAGAATTTGAATTTGAATAATCTGTAGATGATTCGGGTTTAGCGTTCTCCATGATTATAATAATTATACTAATCTGTAGATGATTTAAAAATATCTCAATGCTGTAAAAGCTGAAAATTAACAAAATATATATATCAGAAATGTGACCATTTTCGCATGTTGATGTTCTATTGGTGGTTCCAATATGTTTTCATTATTTAGCTGTAATATAGTGTATAAAATCCTCTTTTTGTGTGTCTGATTTTTTTCTCTAGTATTGGTATTGATTTTAATAATTATTGTGATTATAAATAATGTTTATGGAGATGAGTTGAGGTGGTATTGTTAAAGTTTTATAAGAGTTTGTGTAGACGGGCTGATGGAGGGAACAACACTTTATGTAAACAAAGGTTCACTCTTACAGTTTTGTCGGCCTAAACACTCTCTTATAACCCCTGTGGTTTAGCGCTTCTTTTGATTATAATAATAAACACTCTCTTCCAACTACTCATATCAACTAATCTGCTGCTAACAAGTGAGTTCATAACCTGTATTAATGGCTATATAAGTTGAGAAGCCCAAATATTGTTAAGATTTATTGTGGAGATAACCACTGAGGCAACCACACCACCTCTCTTGTATTAGTAAGTAAAGTAAGTAAATAAAGTAAGTTTATTGTGGAGATAACCACTGAGCAACCACACCACCTCTCTTGTATTAGTAAGTAAAGTAAGTAAATAAATAAGTTTATTGTGGAGATAACCACTGAGGCAACCACCCACCTCTCTTGTATTAGTAAGTAAGTAAGTAAATAAAGTAAGTTTATTGTGGAGATAACCACTGAGGCAACCACACCACCTCTCTTGTATTAGTAAGTAAAGTAAGTAAATAAAGTAAGTTATTGTGGAGATAACCACTGAGGCAACCACACCACCTCTCTTGTATTAGTAAGTAAAGTAAGTAAATAAAGTAAGTTTATTGTGGAGATAACCACTGAGGCAACCACACCACCTCTCTTGTATTAGTAAGTAAAGTAAGTAAATAAAGTAAGTTTATTGTGGAGATAACCACTGAGGCAACCACACCACCTCTCTTGTATTAGTAAGTAAAGTAAGTAAATAAAGTAAGTTTTTATGGAGATAACCACTGAGGCAACCACACCACCTCTCTTGTATTAGTAAGTAAAGTAAGTAAATAAAGTAAGTTTATTGTGGAGATAACCACTGAGGCAACCACACCACCTCTCTTGTATTAGTAAGTAAAGTAAGTAAATAAAGTAAGTTTATTGTGGAGATAACCACGAGGCAACCACACCACCTCTCTTGTATTAGTAAGTAAAGTAAGTAAATATAGTAAGTTTATTGTGGAGATAACCACTGAGGCAACCACACCACCTCTCTTGTATTAGTAAGTAAAGTAAGTAAATAAAGTAAGTTTATTGTGGAGATAACCACTGAGGCAACCACACCACCTCTCTTGTATTAGTAAGTAAATAAAGTAAGTTTATTGTGGAGATAACCACTGAGGCAACCAGATTATATTTTGCCACCGAAGTGGCTAGTTTATTGTGCACCCAATATCAAATTCAAATTCTTTATTTCTAGTAATATACAAAGTGGGGTGTACTTATATTATTATACATTTTATGAAGTAGATATTACAAGATGGCCAATAATATGCCTAGGTATGCCTAGGCTTTTCAGGCAGTCTTATGATAGGTCTTACTCAATAGCGACACAATGATTATACAGATAGTAAGGTTAGGTAATTGTAGTGATTAACTAGGTTTACAAAATTTAGGTACTGGAATTTAAACATTTAAGAATTTAACAATTAGTTTAAGAATTTAACAATTAGTTTATATATTAATGATAAAGGTGATGTATTGGCATAATACACTTTCTATATTGGAGTATCTTAGGCAAACTTATGACTAGCTTAAGAATTATGAAGCAATAGTTGTATTAGAATTTTGGTTACAGTCATGTGCAAAATTGGGAATCACAGATATCAATAAGTGTATTTTTGCTGTGGATATGTGCAAGATAAAATAGTTTTCATGTGGTTAGGTACCAGTTGGGTGCGTAAGTGAGATAAGATGGGTTTTTATGGTGCTTTTGAAAATAGAGGTTGTGTCTGCAGTTCTAGAGTTTTCAGGCAGGGAGTTCCAGATTTTAAGTCCTTTTATGTGCATTGAATTTTTGTATAGATTTAGTCGGACACGGGAATGTCAAAGAGATGTTTGTGTCTGGTATTATGTCTATGGGTCCTGTCAAAACTGTTGAGAAAGTGTTTTAGCTCAGGGTTAAAGTTGGAATTTATGGTTCTATAAATATAGATTGCAGAGTAGTAAGTATGGATGTTCTGAACAGTGAGTAGGTTTAGGTCTTTGAAGAGTGGGGGTGTGCTGCCTAGCATTGGATTGGGTGCTAATTCTTACTGCGGCTTTTTGTTGGGTTTTATGGCTTTAGGTGGGTAATTGCTGTTGATCCCCATGACAAATGGCATATGTAAGGTAGGGATAGATGAGTGAATAGTATAGTGTGAGTAGGGCTGATTGTGGTACATAATACCGTATCTTAGAGAGGATCCCAACAGTTTTGTACACTTTCTTTGTTATGTGTTGGATATGGGTGCTGAATTTCAGGCTGCTGTCAAGGTGAAGGCCCAGGAATTTGCCCTCATTATGTTTAGCAATAGGAGTAGTGTTGATCTTAATGTTTAATTGTGCATCACCTGCTCTGTTGCCAAACATAATATAGAAGGTCTTATCAGTGTTGAGTGAAAGTTTATTGGCTGTCATCCATGTTGATATTTTTATTAATTCGTGTTAATAATGGTGTTGAGCATGAATTTGGGTGGGAATGACATAAGTTGTATTGTGAGCAAAGAGTATTGGTTTCAGGTGTTGTATATTGGGAAGATCATTGATGTATAAGAGGAAGAGCAGGGACCAAGGACACTTCCCTGCGGTACTCCGGTGTTAGGTGGTCTGTCGTGGAGGATGTGTCTTTAATGGGGACATACTGATACCTTTTAGTGGTAGGATTTGAAGTATGCAAGTGCATGACCTCTTATTCCATAGTGTCAAGTTTGTGGAGTAGGATGCCGTTGTTTACTGTGAAAGCTTTCCTTAGGTCAATAAAAAGTCCTAATGGATATTCCTTATTTTCTAGTGCTGTGTAAAACAGGTTAACATTTTATTATTGCATCATTAGTGCTTTTATTTTCCTGAAGCCAAATTGGCAGGGTTGAGTATGCTTTGTGTCGTTATAAACGAGTACAGTGGACCCCCGCTATTGACGGCTCGGCAGTCGAACAAATCGTCATTAGTACAAAAAATTTTGATATCGTCATGCGAACAAATTATCGTGAGTCGAACGAACGTTCGTGACCTGTCGCCCAGGCGCTTGGTGCCTCACAGCGCAGGCGTGGAGCCAGTCCCACGTTGTTTACACTCAGAAAACAATACCCTGCATGCTTCCCCAGACATTTCACACTTAATTATAATTTTTGGAGTTTGTTCATTAAGTGCGACTGTGACTGCTACCATGGGTCCCAAGAAAGTTCCTAGTGGTACCCTGGGCTGATAAAAGTGAGAAACACCGTAGAAATGAAGAAGGAAATAATACAAAAATACGAAGTGGTTGGATTGTTGATCTTGCCAGGAATATGGCAAAACAGGTCAACTATCGCTTCTATCCTGCAAGAAGGAACAAATTAAGCAAGCTGATGTTCAAAAGGTGTTACTTGTGAGCAAAAACAGACCACAAATAATCGAAGAGATTGAAAAGTTGTTGCTGGTGTGGATCAAGGATAAAGAGTTAGCAGGTGATAGTGTGTCTGAGTCAATTTTGTGAAAAGGCAAGGAACTTGCATGCCGATCTTTTAAAGAAAAT